>OX155955.1:22746683-23041683 GCA_944548615.1 Micropterix aruncella | reverse complement strand
CATTTACATTTACATTTACATAGAGCGGGGTTTACTATAGAGCTATAGCATTACTATAGAGCGGATTACTATAAAGCGGCGCACATTTACATTTATATTTACATTTATATAAATTTATATACATTTTGTATACATTTTGCCAAGGCATCCCTTAAGGGACGCCTCACATTTGAGGGGTTAAAGAGTGGATATATTCGAATTTTAAATCGAATTTTCGAAATGTCATTCCGCATTTAAGAGACGATTGATTGTGATTTTTTTCATTGTTTTTGCTTAAATTTGTCTTTAATAAAGACATTTTATTTTGGTTTGCAAAAGGATACGCTTTGTTTTTGAGATGTGGATGAAGGGTGATCGTTCGCTAGCGATAAAGGGATCCCATTAAACCTACAGTGTACCGTCGAAAGTGGTACTCATCCAAGAATACATCTCGTTTAAACAATAAGCATTTCCCAGTCCAGTCCGGGAAAACCTTCCAGCTATGTAAGTGGCTTTTATTATTTTTATTTTTTCATCAAAGTGTCATCCTTTAAACGAATTATATATATATATATATATATATATATATATATATATATATATATATATATATATATAAATATATATATATATATATATATATATATATATATATATATATATATATATATATATATATATATATATATATATATATATATATATATATATATATATATATATATATATATATATATATATATATATATATATATATATATATTTATATATATATTTATATATATATATATATATATATATATATATATATATATATATATATATATATATATATATATACTAGCAGACCCGGCCACGCGTTGCTGTGGCTAAGGTTTTTGTTATATTACATTGTAGTAAACTATTTAATAGGAACGGTAGGAGAACATCATTCATGGGGACCACCATGCTTTTTTAAATAGATGCCATTTGTAAAAAAATATGGCGAACTCCATGACAGATTTTCTACTACCGTAACCCCTTAATTAATACAATGAAATTATTATTTACGAACGAAGACGGAAACGTTAATGCTGGTATAAAAATCCTCTGGATTGGGATTTAAAGGGGAAGGACTTTCAACACGATTGATTAAAATTTTCGTACAGTTGATATTAATCAAAAATCAATACAAAAGAATTAATTTTAAAATTTATTATTATTTTTATTAAAGTTTGTAACAAATGAGTATATTACAAAGTTGTTAGTAAATAACATGTGTTTTTACAAAATGGCTGTTGATGATGACGAAAGGTAACCTGAAACAACGAAATTTCTTCAATATCAAATTAACACCGTGGACAAAAACGTTTTTTCAAATTTACCGCAAAATTAAAAAAAAAAAAAAAAAATATTGAAAAAAACATAAAAATTTGTGCCCTTTTTTAAAAGTTTCACGAAAATATTTTTTTTTTGATCGTTTTTTTTTAAATATTTCGGTTAATCTTAAAACTCTGCAAATTGTCATAATTTCTGTAATATCGGTAATTGTTATCGATATTACGATATGCTCGAATGTGTGGGGCGCGCCAGTTTTGCATGCGGCAAACTTGCCTGTCATGCCACTTTGTCACTTTTTCATGTCAAAACATGTCACTTTTGACAGCTCCAAATTTGTTGAGGGCAGATTTGCAG
The DNA here is from genome assembly GCA_944548615.1 of Micropterix aruncella. Classification (NCBI taxonomy): domain Eukaryota; kingdom Metazoa; phylum Arthropoda; class Insecta; order Lepidoptera; family Micropterigidae; genus Micropterix; species Micropterix aruncella. The sequence goes on along the minus strand of OX155955.1, from coordinate 23,040,030 downwards.
GAGGCAACCTTGCAGGCGGCAACCTTGCAGGCGGCATTTTTGCAGACGGCATTCTTGCAAAAAGCAAACTTGCATACAAACCCGAAGTTAGCAACGTTTGAGAATGGCGCATTAGGACATGATTACACGAAATAAAATAATTTTATATTATTTTACAAACCAAAAATAAAGCAGTAAAGCATATGCTATAAATTTTAAATTTAGAAAAAGAAGTAGCAAATTATCATGTCAGGGTAAATTAAAGTGGTGAATATTTTTACCTCTCCACATTTAATTACCGGCATCCTTGTAGTGGATGATTCAGTACATCAAACTAAACATTAAAAAAAATGTTTTAAGTTTTTCTGTTAGGTTAGGTTAGGTTAGGTTTTTCTTTCCCTAAAATCGAAGTGACATTAATTACCGGCATCCTTGTAGTGGATGATTCAGTACATCAAACTAAACATTAAAAAAAATGTTTTAAGTTTTTCTGTTAGGTTAGGTTAGGTTAGGTTTTTCTTTCCCTAAAATCGAAAGTTGATTGCTGAGATCTGCGATGGAGAGGACACTCAAAGAAGTGGACTGGTTTCCCTACCCTGACATATGAAAACGCGGCTTTTGTCGATTTCTACTCTGGTAACACTAAATTTTAAATACGATGTTTTGCTCCTAACTTCATTTTCTGCAAAAATGCCGTCTGCAAAAATGCCGACCCTCGAAACGTTAGTTTGACATTTGCAAAACTGCCTTCTGCAAGATTGCCTTCTGCAAAACTGCCGCCTGCAAGAATGCCGTCTGCAAGATTGCCGTCTGCAAATCTGCCTTCTGCAAGTTTGATGGGACCCGAATGTGTCGGCCACGGTACGTACAAACAAAATGACCGCAAATTTCTTGACATTGCAATGAACATTTTGAACGCCTATATCTCTCTTATTTATTGAGATCGAATAAAGATTATGGAAGATTAGGAATCAGCGTGGCGAATATAGCGTGGTGAATTACTTAATTTTTTATTTTGGCCTGTTTTTAAAATTTAAACTTTGAATGCCTATCTCGCTTATTTATAGCGACCGACACAATTTTCTTCCAGATTTAGCATTAAAATGAAAAAAAATGGAGAGAGGTTCCTATACTGCAGTTATTCCACTTTTATAACTATGTGATAATACTTACCTACATGTATATATTTTAATTAAAGAGTTTTGAACAATGAAGCACAAATAATTAAAAAGCAGGAATAATTTCACTTTATTACCTTCACAATATTTTGAATTTAGAATAACGCTTGCCCGACTATGACGTTTGTAGGTTTAACATAGCAGCGCCATCTATGGATTACTCAATAGATAACGCCATCTGTTAAAATCGTTTGGAACTAACAGATAATTGCGAATGTCAAATAATAGACATTGCAATAAAATAATATCGCGACTATAAATTAAGACGTAAGCTATCCTATCTTTCAAGTTGGATCAAACTGCACATTGTGTGCAAATTTGATTCAAATCGGTTAAGTAGTTTAGGAGTCCATCGCGGACAAACAACGTGACACGTAATTTATATATATTAAGAAGATATATATATATATATATATATATATATATATATATATATATATATATATATATATATATATATATATATATATATATATATATATATATATATATATATATATATATATATATATATATATATATATATATATATATATATATATATTTATCATCATATCGATGGCCTACTTAATTTTGCTGATTGAACTTTCGATGGAACCCTTGTGTTGCAGAAGCGACGACAAGTTACGAGATGCAGGTGCATGGTCTGACCCGACGCGTCGGATACAGAGTCGCACGGTGGGTTATTTGATATAAGAATATGACCAGAAATCGACTTTCTCAGTTTCCTTATATACCGTGAAAAGTTTAGTCCACCTACCTGTGCCATTTATATGTTATTAGTCGAACAATGGACCGGTATAGCTCAATGGGCACGTCGGATGTTGGTTTTGTAACAGATCTGTAAAATTAACTGTATTATTTTCTGAATATCAGTGATTTCAAGTATGTCAAGTCTACAATATGTGTTGATAATTTTACACATAAAATCACAGAAAATACCATCCATACCTAAAAAAATCGAATATTACTACAAATACGAAAGTTTTATTTTGATTTTGTAGCTTTTCTGAGCGAGTAACTCAATTTAATTCAATTATTTATTATTAAATCACACAGTAATAACCTAAAAACGGTTTACAGATTTATAACAAATAAAACCGGTTACGGATTTCATTATAATTACATAAATTACGGTAAATTACTTAATAAAACTACAGTACCTTGTATGTATGTTACAATAAATTATGTTAGTGCTACTTAAGGGGTTTGTATTTAGGGTATGTGTGTGTGTGTGAGAGAGAGAGAGAGAGAGAGAGAGAGCGTATGTTGAGTGTGTGGACGTGGAGTGTGGTCGTATATGATAGTAATAATAGAGTGTATAAAGTATAATAATAGTAATAATAATCAATAAAAATAGCTAAAACCAATAGTCAGTTTATTATGAATATAGTCAGTTTTTATTATGTATCGGTTAGGGTTTGATTGACGGAGCATTTATAAGTACTTATGAAATTATTAAAAAATACCATTCAAATGGAAATTATAAAGCTCACAGCAGCGTGTGAGTACGCTATTTCTGGATGCATTTGTTTTAAAATGCAGCAATCGAAACAGGTCAATATGCCGCGTGGTCCTCGTTGGTTAATATTGATCTCGCCCACCAGGTCAGAGCAATCGAATATACCATTCGTTATTTTATAGAGGCATAGAGCATCATTCAATTTGCGCTGATAAGATATCGAATTAATTTTAAATAGTAAGGCCGTCTCATTACTATTCTCACAATAACTTTTCATCTTAAAATTTAAATATCGAACGAATTTATTTTGGATTCTTTGTAGTCTGTTTATATGGAGCTGATACTAGGGAGACCATATTGAAGAAGCAAACTCAATGTGCGATCTGATACAAAATTCTGGTATTTTATATATGAAGATAAATATCTGAATATAAGTCGAATCACCCTTCAGTTGACGGCAATGTTTGGGTCAATTTACTTGTGCGAGTCTGCATTTTCTGAAATAAGGATAATTAAGTAAAAAAATCGCAATCGACTAATGACGAACATATGTCATCATGTCATCTTATGAAAAGTATGCTGAGGATATGCAGTGCCATGCTTCATCATCCCAAGTCATTATTTAGTTAAGTTTAGAAACTACAACTCGTTTGTTTCGTAAGAACCAATAAACTCGCAATTTCGAATTAGTATGAGTTTTTTTAATATTTTTTTTAGAGCAGACCTCCTTGTACCTTGGCTAAAAAATGGATATTGCGGATAACTAATTACTGTTGTTCCTTCTAATTCTACGTGGATTCATGGCCATGAAATTCTGCAACGTCCCTATATACTCATACATGCGCCACGATACACCATACCTACCTAGACGACATTCCTGCATCACATATACTTGCAGCCTCTCAGAATTGATCGATCGGAGTCTAAAAATATTGGGGTAGATTGCCAGCAGTTTAAGTTTGAACACCACTGGTCTAGATCCTCCTGGAGGAGAGCAATATCGTTTTTGGATTCAACAATTTTATATATCTTTATCATGTGCATACTTTGTGCATATCATGTGCGGAACTTTGAATGTTTAAAGCATGCACCGATGTCGATAACATCCAGAATAAAAAGTATAGGTCTTAAACTTACGTTACAATGATTTTTTTTGGTTATATACTAATTTTTGTTTGTAACAAAACAAAGCAATGGTTTTTAAAACTTCTTAGGAAAAAAAATTCGATGCACTGCGATTTTGTAAATGTTTCCAAGATAAAATAATTGTGGTTGTTACCGGTGAAGAATTAACCGGCTTTTTACAAGAGGAGTGTAGTTATGAATTATCATCCGAATATATTTAATATATTCAATAAATATAATTATTAGAGGATAGAATATATTCAATAAATATATAATTTTCAATAATTTGTAGGTTTTTATTATTTTTTTATTTATTTCAGCTAATAAAAAGATATCAAAACGGTATTTCCCAAATAACTGAAAATGCAATGTAAAATAAAATATACCAGCTGAAATCTCTCGAATTCGACGGTCACTTTATTGACAGTATTGTTTCAAAAATAAACGAAACATACTTATGTTTTATGAACAAATAATATTTATTTGGATTAATTCGACTACGTTGCGGTGCCTTGCCCATTTGATTTAAGATCAGAAATGTCACCAAGGTTTTGAAGAAAACGGGAGTTTCGCGGACGTGACATGGCAGGTGACACAAACTAAACAAAACTTTCGCGCCAATTCAGTTATTTCAGTTACTTCTAAGTATTTAGTTATTTCAAAGTTAGCAGGCATGAGTTCCATCTCAGTTGGCTGCCTTGAAGTTGACGCTTGAGGGCTGGATGTTCTGCGCCTTTTTGTTTTGCAGTAAATTAAATTGTTTTGCCTTTCTCGCTGCGAGTATTCCTCATCGAGCCTTGATACAGTTGTATTTTGGCGTTAACTGGCTCTTTATCGCTTTCCAGTAAGGCTTTTTCTGAGAGTTTTGAGCTTTTTCGGAATTTGAGCCATTAAAATCATTGGTAAAGGTCCAACAGCTCAAAATCACCGGTAGTTTTAAATATTGCCCAAAATTACACAACTTTGACACAATGTCAATGCACCTGTTTACAGTACAAAAAGGTCACGCTGTCATCCAGCAGATGGCGGGGTGTAAAAAATGGTGAAGTGTCTAAAAAATGCTCTCGGTCTGTAGTCGTGTCATAAAAAAAAATGCTATTAAAATAAAAAATAAAAATATAGCGCCATCTGCTGGATCTCCGCGCGGTCGCACCAAAAGGTGACGCAGAAATCCAGTAGATGGCGCAAAGTATTTGTATTTTTCTATTATATGACTTTTTTTTTAATGATGACACATCTACAGACCAAGAGCTTTTTTTAGGCACCTCAACCAGATTAAAAAACACCTAGCCATTCTCTCAATATGGCCGTTACAGGAAAAACACGTTTCAAATTAATATATAGATGATAAAATAGCCAACTTTTTGGCTCAAATATCCCTCTGTGCGCCGATGACACCGGTTCCTAGTAAATCAACGGTGGGCTAAATAAATGCATTCGCACGTTGCGATCCGCCGTGACGACCTTAAAGGCAAATAAGGTTAACTGTCTCGTCGCTCATTGCTACATACTCACGCTCTCCCCTTCCCTCCTGTTCTCCCTCCATCCCTCTATCCCCTCTCTCCGCGACTCTCTCTTGCCCCTCTCTGACTTGTCGCTGCTGCGAACAGGCTCGGAAATGCCGTTTGCAGAACTGGTTGGTCTCGGTGACCCGACCGATGAGCTAATAATCCTGCCCTAAATGATATTCGCTGCCTACACTGTGAAAATATATGGTCGGAACGGATTATATAAGTGCAAAGAGAGGTAGGTAGATGCACCATGTAAGGGGTTTGTGATTTCAAATAATGGCGGTCAAGTGTAAAATAAGATATCTCGAGGCTCCGATACAGGTTCAACCAAAACCCCCACTTTTTCTAGGCAATCTATGAAGCAAAGATAGATTCACTTTGGAATTACTGCAGTTTAGCTAACTCCGCCGAATATTAAAAAAAAAAAAAAACTTACTAAATCTAATATCTATATATGTATATATAAAAGAAGAAACTGACTAACTGACTGACATATTAGCGCACAGCCTAAACCACTGGGGTTAGAACGTTGAAACTTTGCACAAGGCTTTATTTTATAATTTAATAGAGCACTAAGAAGGGATTTTTGGAAATTCAACCCCTAAGAGTGTGAAAAGGGTGAAGTTCGTTTGTATGGGAAATCGAAACCGCTGAAGCTATGACATCAAAGTGTATATTTAAGCTACTAATTACAAATGGAAAATATTGGCATTGATAGTTTTTTCAAAATCAACCCTTAGGGGGTAATTAAAGGGATGAAATATTCTATGGAGATACTTAAATCGTTGGATCTGGTAACTCGAAATTTTGCACCTGTCTTAATTTGGTAGTGAAGGTAAGCACGCAAAAGTTTTTTTTTTGAAATTCCAACCCTAAGGGGGTAAAAAAGGGAATGAAACATTGTATGAAAATACGTCATATAGGTACTGGTACTTGTTCCCTCGGAAAATTAAATTAAATAAAAAATATGTGTTTTAGAATTCTTGAAAATTCCACCCCTAAGGAAGGGGGGGGGGGGGGAGAAGATTAAAATTTATATGAAAAAAAATATTTTTATTTTGAACTCCATAAGAAATTTATAAAAGGGGAAAGTGACTTATTGACTGACTGACATCAGAGCACATTTCATACCACTGGGATTAGGAACTTAAAATATTTCAAAGGACTTCCTTTTATAATGTATGCGGGCACTAAGAAGATGTTTTTGAAAATTCTACCCCTAAGGGTAGTACCTCTATTTAAATAAATATGATAATATAGATTTCTCATGATAATTAAAATAAATTGTCTACCTTGAAACATGCGGCAGTCTAGTCAGGTTAAGACTTTTGTATATTGAATCTACTCATAAGTTGAACTCAATAAATGATTTGTAATTGTAATCTAATTGTAAAAGGTGATGAAAACAGTGAATTTACTATCGTATGGAAAATTGAAACCCCTGAAGCCACAGATATCAAAATTTATATTTAAACTACTCATTACAAATGAAAAATAATACATTCACAGTTTTTCGAAAATTGACAATTAACTGAGCTTTCATATTATAGTCAGTCGGTCCATCGCTCGGTAAGTCAGGTAGTTAGTCCCAGAGTGTTAAAGAACCCATTTTAAAATTCCACACAAAAGCTAGGTTATAATTTTGCCCCAACTGTTTCGTCAATCTAAGAGAAAAACGCGTGAAACGAAAATACATTATTCTACTCACTCCTTCAGTAATTCTTGCAAAACAGTTTTTCTTAACTACCTAAAAAGTAAAGATATTCACATAAAAGCTGAACATAAAATTTCACCGAGGAGCGCACAACCTGTAGACACATTGTACAGAAAACCCGAACATCCTTCGCCCAAAGACACTTTGGCTTTATAGGGCCGAAAATGTATAACCATATAAAAGAATCTATAAAAACATGCCAACAAAGTAAGTCAATCCAATTAAAATCTAAAATTACACAACATTTACTTCAACTTGGTAGAAATGAGGTGGAAAAGGCAATAAGTCATATTTAAAAGTAAAGGTCTGCATTATTATTATTGTCATACATTGCACTACACTTTATATTATAATACTATTTATTTATTTGTTCTACAAACTTCATATTACGACATTTTATATTAATATTTATTTCCATGACCATGCTATATCAATATTTCAAATATAATTTTAAGTTTAATTTGATTTCGCTTATCTATTTTATATTTCATCATATTTTGTATTTTTCATTTCATTTGCCATACATAGAGTTTTCCTTGGTATGGGCTATGGCCTAATTAGGCAGATTCTGCAACTAATACAATTTGTAAATTTATGTTTTTGAATGAATAAAATTATTATTATTATTATTAATAATAATAATAATTAGTCAGAGTGCACACGCCGATTGGCTGATTCCGCACGGTGCGCAAACCGTCCAGCAGCGCTGGAAGGCAATACCCTAGAGAAACTGATCCGCGAGCTGTGAGGCCTGGAACGCGATAGTCCTTACCGGGGTAGTCCCTTACTCAAGGAGGCTATTGAATAGGAGCTTAATCGTGAGTTGGGCCGACTCTGAAAACAAAGAGGATTTTATGGCCCGCTAGACCGGCTACAGCTCTAGGTCGTTTACGCGAACCTCTATCTACTGTAATTATGTACAGCCTGTGGTGCCCTTTGCCTGCTTTTACTGCGTCGAGTGGCCAACGGGCCGCTTTAAAGGCAGATGATAATAGAGTAACATCTACTACGCAGTTTGCTAAAAACGACGTTTCCAGACTCCCTGGGTACTTCGCCATATTCAACAGTGTTTGGCAGACTGCATTGCCCGGGGCTTGCTCGAGAGATGAGTGGCATTAAACTCACTCTTTCGAGTAATCTCCCGAATGGGGGTTGAACTATGAGATGAACCATCCACAAAACAAACGGCCCAAGCTGTATGGAACCATTATGAACCATGGAATGACATAGTGTGGGAGACAAAGGACAACAACCTTACAAAATCAGCAAATATGGCCTTCGATATACCTGTTAGTGAGATTCGAAGTCATGGTCGATTACGTCCGATATCGAGCGCCAGCCGAACAAAAGTTTGCATTTGCATAATTTTATTTAAACAATAATGATTTTCTTATTGTTTAAATAGGTATTGAATATTGCTGGACACTCGGAGCAATTACGCGTACCTACGCCGCAACAGATGACCTAATATATGCATATTTTTTTACACAGTTATATATATATTTCGTCGCAACCAGTATAGGTAGCACCAATTTGCGATTGTGTAATATTTGCCGATCATAAGTGAATATTGAGTAAACCTTTCACGGTTGTAATGCCATTTACAAAATAATCTGTTCCAAAATACAAAAAAATATGTGGGGACGAGTGGCTTAAAAATTTAATGATTGAAAACCTTTTTATTGCACAAAAAAACATTGTATGTACAAAAACGCACTTTTTGCTAGTTAAACAATATTTTAAAGTCGCCTAACATATTGATGTGATAAAAAGTGGCGGCAAAATTAGGTTTGAGTATATTACTCTATGTTAAGGCAATTATGATTATATAAATACTAAGTAATTGTGCATCTTTTTTATGATTATGTTTAGGTTAGCAATTTTATATTATAAATTTCACTTTTATATTATAAATTTTCATTCAATTTTTCAGCTTGTAAGAATCCTACTAATATTATAAACGCGAAAGTTTGTATGTATGTATGGATGTTTGTTACTCTTTCACGCAAAAACTACTGATATAGCGTGAATTATCTATATTTATAAAGATATAGCGTGAATTATCTAAAATATAACGATAACTGTCAAGTAAGTAGGAAAAAAATCTAAGAAATTGACATTCGAAATTTAAATTCTATCCTACTGTCCTACTAATATTATAAACGCGAAAGTTTGCATGTATGTATGAATGTTTGTTACTCTTTCACGCAAAAACTACTGAATGGATCTTGATGAAACTTTACAATAATATAGCTTACACATCAGAATAACAGATAGGCTATAATTTATAAAGATATATGGTTTTCTATCATCATTATCACAATTTTTCATCACCACGCGGGTGAAACCGCTGGGCGCAGCTAGTTAATAAAAACGTGATAAAACAAACCACGTTAATTTTACTATAGAACGAAAAAATATATAGTCATAATAGCCTTAAGAGTATACTTGTAATAGAGATTTGAATAAACTGAATAAACTGTCAGTGCAATTTTACAAGCCTTCTTCATAGAAAACAACTGAATTATCTCGGACTTATAATCAACTGCACGCTTAAATGGAACGCTCATAATAACAGCACCGCAGCCAAAGTGATGAAATGTATTTATGACTTTAAAGCCCTTAGTAATGTGATCGCTTTGGATGTTTAAATTATTATAATTGATTATTATAATAATTATTTATAATGCTTTACCCCACATCATAATTTCATACAGCATTCTGAAATAGGGAGCAGCTACTGTAACCACACTACTCCACTTGCCAGAGCCCAGAAAGCGCTCTTGAGTGATCCCAAAACAATCCCAAAACAATTTTTGGAAAAACGGGGTTTAAGTATTTCGTTTCGCATTTTTTTTTATTTGTTTAACATTTCTTTCAGCATCAACAGCTACCGTTATAGTAGCCCATGATTAATGTATTCAATAATCATGACCCTTGACTGTCCAAGAAAAGAGAAAGAGAGAAGAAGATATGATCTGACCGGTGGATGGAATGGCTTAGATTTTTTAGGAGTTGGAGATGATGGTCATTTCCAGGTCATAGACTGTTGTTTTGTTTAGAAGATCGTAATGTTAAAGCCACGTGTCGTCTCTAGTTATTAATGGAACAAAACACGGTCAACATCTCGTTGTGACAAATGCAAGAACGTTGCGAAATCTTCAGGCTTCGAAATGTGCTTCAACTCGGATATACCTTTTTCATCCCTAAGCAATCATGTAAAATATTATGCGCCCTATGCATCTATCGAAGTCTAAACTTCAGCAATAAAACGAATCATGACACGACGATCTGTCAAATTATTTTTTTTCCACTTCTTTAAACATTTCTTCAGTGACGAAAGTCATCGTTTGTTAAAGTTCCTACACGCCTAAACTTAGCACACCAATGTGCAACCGCAGCATATGGGGAAGCATCCACATAGGAAAAACTCGCTCCGTACTTTTTTTACCTAGAAAAGTTATTTAATTACTAAGCGAAATTCCGTTTTTCCAATTTTCGCCAACATGCTTCAACAAGACAAACCAATGACTGTTATTTAAAAAAAGATAATCAGTTTTTTTAGAACGTAATAATGTAATATTTAATGTATGAGCTGCACATGCTAACCACTCATTATATTTTTTTAGGCCCCTAGTAAATATTTAGAATATATGTGATATCTAAATCACAATATTTCGTTTGATGACGTGATTAATAAGAATTTTTGGGTTATTAGGTCCTTTCTTTTCCATTAAGGGGTTTCAGGCTACTTGGCATATGATTTAAGAGTTGAATACCGACATATTTTGGAGTTCCACTGAAAAACTTATTGGAGGACGGGCCAAATTTCCAGTCATGTCATGGCATGCGTATGCTTTTCTACGCGTAGTACGCTTCATTTAAATAATTATTATCTGTAATTAAAATAATAAAACACAGGGCCATGCTAAAACCACGCTCGGCAACAGACACGTATCGTAAATCCCGACCATGTTTTTTATGAAGCGCTCTGAAATTTTGCGGTCATATTTGGGGCGGACGCGCGGTAGTCGTGATGTATCTGTTTACTAATGCTACTACGACTCAACATCTCATTTTAAACTCTATTTATATTCCTATGTATTTCAACGTGCAGAGAAAACAATATTGATGAGATAAGGGAATCATTTCACATCCAGTATATCGATAAAGTATAGAAAAATATATTTATTTTACGAATATGAATGAATGCTCTGGATTTTACAAAATTTTAAGTTTGTAATCAGAAAATATATATTGGATAACGCATATTTTATTATATTGGCGATACTGTTAATGTCATAAAATAAATATTAGAAATTATAATATACAAATAGAATGATCGAAAAATAGAATAGAGAAATCAAACTAGAACAAAATAATCAAACATTTGAATTTTTAATATTAAATGTTTAAATTCAAATTGATTAGTTAATCAGCATCGTCAAAAGTTGAATTGTGGAAGGCTCACGATTCCATCATCAAACTCATACACCGCACTTTGTGTGATGTTACATTATCTGCTGGCTATCTCCGCAAACACATCCAGGATTTGACTCATTTAGTCATAGTGGCCTCACAACGGCTATGACCTGTGTGGAAACGATTTAAGGTAGACCGTTGACTTTGCGGAAGATCGTAGCCTAGGACTTGGTCGTTTGGGCTGTTGAGTAGGTTTTTAATTTGGACTTGAGTCGTCACTTACGCTGTCTCGCCATAAGGGTCTTCGAAACTTTAGTCGATTTGGAGGTTTTCCTTGGTCTTTCCTTCCAGTAAGTTCTTTCTTGACAGGCTGTTCTGCAGTCCTTATGGGTTGATCTCCAGAAATGTGGAAATCCGGCGTCCTTTCACTGATTTCAAAGAATGTAACTTTTTATTCTTATTTTTTTTTTAATATTTTTTTTTGTAGATATTGAAGAGCACTGTATAACAGTGTAAAAGTTTTTTAAATATCTGTCATAGAAAAAAAGATAAACGCCTTTGAAATACAAATTGGCGACGGTAATTTGAAGATCGTGGCGACGGTAATTAGGGCAACGGTAATTATGATTTGATGGTTTTTATTTTTTTTAGGGCTACTTTTACTATAAAACTAAAAAGTAATGCTAGAAAAATGTTAACGTCAACAAACTTAATAGTAAGTAATATTCACCACAACTCCACCAAGTAACACGCACTTTAATTTCGCTGCGAAGGTAATTATGAAGTAACCGCAAATTGCAACTTTTCTCCAAAATTAGACGTACCGTGCAATTTATCGACAAAAGTAGGCGCAGCCGATAGGTCCGCTCTAGATCAGTGTAAAGGGCACACTGGGGTAAACTTTATAGCAAACGCCTTCTAGTGATGGGCGTAATAATTAGTGATGTGCGACGTTTTGAAAACTGGCAACGGTAATTTGAGAAATTGTGGTGACATCGGTTCGGAACGTTATAAACGGTATAAAATATGAAATATGATTTATTAAAACCATATAAAATAAAGCTTTTGGAATCGTAGTTTATGGATACATAAGTTAAACAGCTCTATTATTTACAAGTGTGGAATGCCATTCACTCGAAAGTCGAAAAATGGAGAAAGTGACAGGGATGGTAATTAGAGTTTCATGGTTTCACATTTTTTTTCAGGACCTTCAATTATGATTAAGCCACATGTTAAATATTCCAAAGTTAGAGGTACTTTAGTTCTACATGTAAAACAATATTAGAATACTATGGGACATCGGGAACATAGTTATTCATGCCGGAACCGTGTTTTTCCCAATATTTGGAGAACCACCCTTATGTACTTCGCATGCTTCCGTCGTATGTTTGACAATACAAGGAGCTGGGATAATAGCATGGACCTTAACGACCACTCACAACTCTCATTGTTTCGTTCAGCTGAGTGTCAACTTAAAATATGTGAGATATGAGCGCAAAATTCTGCCTTGCTATAAACCAGTACCATGGCGGATGTTTTGAGGACACCAAATTGTTACTGCCAACTTAGAAATGATATTATCTATTATTAGTATTTTGCTAGAGGTAGCTGTGAGCATTTTTCCCCAAAAACATAGCCATTTTAGTAAATATAAAAACAATAATTAAAAGTTTTTTCATCTTTCTCATGCACCCCATTAAATAGCGGTACTTTGTCAAAAGAAATAATAATCGAATTGACGACAATAAAGAAATACCAAGGAATTGAGTTGGGCGATTGGCAAAATTAGAAAATAAATTAAATTTTTGAAGTCCTTTTACCTTGACTTTATGTTAGTACATGCTATAATAAAATGAACCGAAAAACTACTTCATTTTATTGACTTTCTAATGAGGCTACACATTCTAAATAGGTGTTCTTGTTTCACAAATATTAACGAAAATGCTTAACATTGCCATAATTGTATACATTTCGTGCCTTAAATCATCAAACTCTTTTTCTTGGCATTCCATTTTTATAGCAAATTTTATTATTGTTTCTTTTACTAAAGTACTAACATTTGATAGGGTATATGATGAAGATACAAAAGATACTAGGTTATAAATATTTTTGTTATATTCACTAACATAGGTCATAGAGTAGGATTAAAAAAAATAACAAAAAAAATTATAAATCCTAAAATATAATTTTTGCATATCGATAAATATAGCTGTAGCAAATATTCTCTTCTACAACATCCCCAAACGTATCTATCGAGGAATCAATAACCCTGTATAAATCTGACGCGAGATTTTGTCTTCAATAATATGTATGCATGCTTTGTCATATTAATACCGAGAGTCATTCAATAAAATACAAAACAGGTTTGAATTTCTACCTGTAAAATATGATCAATTTGATGCTAAAGAATAATTTTATAATACATACACTAACGAATAACGAATAATATTCAAGCTAACGAATAATCCAGTCGTCGAAGTGGCATTTTCTGGCATGGCCTTCAGGATCTCTGATAATAATGGCTCCATTGGACTTTTTCTTTTCAGGACGTTTTCCGCAAAATGGTAATTAAAGTTTGGGGAACCGGAAAAAGTACCTAGTGAACACGATGCCTGATCGGACAATCGCTGAGTTTTTGGTCAAAAATGGGAAATTACACGCGAGCGTGAGTGAGATGAGTCTGAACGTAGCTTAGTGCCATTCATAATTCGACTGCGTATCATCTGTAGGACGTTACTCGTTCATACTTTAGCGCGAGCGCCAGAAACCACAGACATAGCACAGAATACTTGTACGTTAGGCAACATTTCTTAATCGCTGCAAAGTGGGTTTGAAGTTCTACCGCAAGACCACGCTGAAAATGGGCTCAGTTTTGCATCTGGGTGCAACAACAAGATAAACACACCGGTTAGAGCACTGGTTCTCAAACTTATCTCGAACACCGCCCACTTTGCAAACAAAAAAAAACTAGGGCTCCCTAATTATTTAAACTTATTATCTGTTAACCCTTTGAGGTCCATACGGTTTGTGGTAGAGTATGCCAATTTTTGATACATAAAACTGTTAAAGGTCGATGTAAGTAACATGTATGTCAAATTTTCTGATAATTGGTTCAATAGATTTGTATAAATTGATGGGACATACGTGTCCCTGTGCTTCATATGTAAAGATGCAAGGTTGCAACTTTTTCCAAAATTTGATTATCATAGTATCTAACTCAGAAATCGTAAGTACTAAAAAACGTACTAGGAGAAAAAAAATGAAATTGAAAAATTCACTATAAATATTTTATGTATTTATTTAATATCACCAGAGATCATTGATCATTTGTGATATTAAAAAAATACGGTAAATTTTAAGATAATCTCGGCGTCAAAAAATCCAACCTTTCCTAAAATTCGTGTCAAGCGATTATAACTCCTAACATCTTTACTTCACTCTACCGATATTAGTATCACTTAAAAGCTCAATTAATAAGCTTTCAAAAAAATTATCATTTGTTTACGGAAAATCAAAAACCACAAATCGCCAGCACTTTGATTAAAAAATGGCGATGTACGCGTTTAAATGGGGGGGGGGGGGGGTAAAAGTCAATTATGGGTCATTCGCTATCCAGACGTCACAGAGGTCACACCTGAAGAGTTCCGACAAGAAAAAACCCAGTGAAAATGGATACCACGGCAGAAGAAGCAGCTCAAGTGGTGGCCCTACTGCAAACCGGACTACGGCAGGTTGAAGTTGCTCGGCAACTGAACATCAGCCGATTTCGAGTGCAACGGGTATACCGACGGTTCCAAGAGACTGGAGGTTACATCAGGAGACATGGATCCGGGAGAGGTCGCTGCACTACCGTCAGAGATGATCGCTACATTGTGTCGACGCCTTTGCGGAACCGCTTCTCCAACGCTGTGGAGCTGCAGCAGCAGCTTCGAGCTACTCGAAGGACAGCAGTCAGCGTCTCCACTATCAGAAGAAGGCTGCGAGAGAAGAATTTGCTGCCCCGGAGAGCTGCTACAGGCCCCCAATTGACTGCCATCCACCGGACGACCAGGAAGCGATTTTCCGAAACGCACGTGCCGTGGACATTCGACCAGCGGAGGAATGTCCTGTTCTCCGACGAAACTCGAGTGTGCCTGTACACCAACGACAGGTTCAGGAGAGTCTACAGGCGACCAGGGGAGCGTTTCACACCAGCCAGCACCGTGGAAACCGTCGGCTATGGAGGAGGATCCTGCATGTTTTGGGGCGGCATCTCTATCGACGGCAAGACATACCTCGCGTGCGTCTCCAGAGCTGGAGGTGGTCGTGGCTAGAGGTCTCTCACTGCTCACCAGTACATCATCGAGATTTTGGAAGAGCATGTGGTCCCATATGCTGTTTTGTCGGCGCCAACTTCGAGTTCATGCACGACAACGCCCGGTGCCACACAGCCTTGATTGTCAAGGACTACCTACGTCCAGTTGGCATCAAGGTTATGGACTGGCCAGCAAGAAGTCCCGACCTCAATCCCATCGAGCACCTCTGGGACGAGCTGAAACGGCGAGTTCGGGCCCGTGATCCAGCTCCTGCCACTCTCGATGAGCTTCGAGATGCCGTCATCGAGGAGTGGGACAACATTCCCCAGGAACACGTCGTGACGCTCATCAGGTCCATGACTGACCGCATCGAAGCTGCTCGGAGGGCTAGAGGAGGCAACACTAAGTTTCAAGACTAATTTTTAAGGATTGTTATTGTTGATTTTTAATTTTTGTATTGTTCCTTTTCTTTGTAATTTTGATCAGAATACACATTGTTCCACATTTTCCCAGAATTTTCTTGTTTTATGGGGGTGGTGGCCAATTTTCTACCGTTTTCGAATAGGAGATTTCATTAGCTTTCAAATGATACTAATAATGATAGGGTACAGGAAGGATCTTAGGAGTTATAATCGCTTGACACGAATTTTACGAAAGGTGCGATTTTTTTGATGCCGAGTGTATATTTTTTTGTTGCTAATATTAAGATTCTGCTATCACAATAACATGGACAATATATAACTTATAAATTATTCTTGTTAGACAATTTATAAAATGATTTTTGAAATTATGGAACACATATGTCCAATGGTCCTCAAAGGGTTAAGAATCATCAAAAAAGCTATTCAATTATTATTTTTAAACGTGCAATATGATATGGATAGGAAAGTTCGGATTATTACCCATAATCTATTTCCGAGTTCAAAGTAAAACGTTTCAATGGGAGTAATTAAAACGCATACTTAATCATATTTAAAAGCATTTTAATAACATAAAAGAAATCTTTGAATTTAAAACGTGTATTGCAATGTGAAGGATGAATCTGATGCACTTTAACAAGGTTGTTAGTCTTGACTAGAAAATTAACTTATAAACATCCGTAAGTCCCTGCATTCAGTAACAAGCAGCTGATCTCTCTTTTTAATTAACAACGTTGTTATAGCACTAGCTCGGGTAGGAATAAGGAACGCAATTAATGATGTCTTATAGTAGGTTATAGTTATAGTAGGCTATATAAGTTAATATACCTTATATTAGGTTATATAATTTTAATTTTGAAATACGTGGGATTATACGGTTATCGTGGCATCGAGATTTGACGACGGATTCTTATAGAATATATAAGTATCTGTAACGGCTTAGCAACATTCATAATTTAACGACTCCTTTTAATATAACACGTGTAACATTTTTTCACACGAATTTTGTATTCGCGATCCTATTCGCGATCGAAGAAATTTGCATACGTTGTCGCTACTCTACAACATACTCAATAACCCCACTTCACCCTCCTATCTCAAGGAGCATTTCCACCCTTTGGGAGGCCACGGTCTTCCACTTCGATCAAGACGGGATAACACACTCGCCATTCCGATGCATCATTCTTCTGTTTACATGCACTCTTTTACAGTCCATTCTGCTCGTTTATGTAATCAGCTCCCTCACTCTATCAGGCATGCACCTTCGTTGCATACTTTTGAAAAGTTGATAAAGAAACATTTATTTTTACACAGCCACTAACCAAATACGTCACCTTGACCTCTCCTTTATCCTTCCCTGGGCAACCTTAGCATAAGTTACTGACATATATTTGTATAAGTTTATTTTAAATTTAACTTTACTACTTATCTGTGTATTGTACTGTAAACAATAGGAATTATTTTATCAAATGGTTGACTGAAAGATGTCGCTATAGTGATAAGTCCGCCATTTGTGCATAAATTGTCTTTTTTATAAAACCAGTGTAATATTCATTAAGTTATGTTTTTATATCCCAATAAAGTTATTCTATTCTATTCTATGTATAACCTCATTAATATCACGTCGGGGTCACCAGTGTTGAGAGTGGCCTGGTCTCCCGTTTATGATGCTGTGCGAAGACCAGGTCCCCAATCTTGAGTCGATTTTACCTCAGCAAGGCAGAGAGTAGATAAACACAAATATTAGTATTTAAACAATTTATTATTTATTAATTAATGTACACAGAGTTGCTTATCATCGTAGTTGGATCGAGTGTAAAGAGTGAGTTAATACAAGAAATATCGCTGTTTATATAGGTACCCAATATTCTGACGTCAAAATGTTCGAAAGTACCTAAAAATATACGGTTCGTGGAATGAAAGAAAATAATTTATCGCTGATTTCAAAAGACACACTTCAATTTCTTGTTAATTATATTGTTAATGAAATAATACAAAATCGTGTGAAAAATTGTTACACGTGTTATATTAAAAGTAGTCGTTAAATTATGCATGTTGCTAAGCTGT
The DNA here is from genome assembly GCA_944548615.1 of Micropterix aruncella. Lineage (NCBI taxonomy): Eukaryota > Metazoa > Arthropoda > Insecta > Lepidoptera > Micropterigidae > Micropterix > Micropterix aruncella. The sequence continues at coordinate 23,021,858 of OX155955.1, read as the reverse complement.
TGCATATCCGTCGTCAAATCGTGGCGCCATGGAAACCTTAAAACTGACGAAGTACGAATCAAGAAAACAAAATTTTTCGCCCTTTTTAATTTGCCCTCGCCCCCCAGAGCCCCACCTCAAAGCCCCCTAATTTTCTCGAGCCTCCTACCGCCCCCCTGAAAGCCGCCAGCTCCTACAAGGGGCGGTAACACCAACTTTGAGAAACACTGGGTTAGAGTATCGAACAAAGAGTTACCTAACGTTAATGGCTCTCTATGTTTATGTTATTGTCTCTGCTAATTACGCCTGCGTTTCCAGAAGTCCTTCAAATGCAATATCCATATACGTTGAGGGTTGCTGTTATATTGCTAGTTAATTAGCGTTAGTTATTTAATTACAAAAAGTTAATTAAAGAAAAAATAGCAATTGTAAAGTTTAGTAAAATTGCCTGGCAATTGCCACGAATAAATCGTGGCTTTCCCAAAAATATCAGTTTTGATAGACACGCTGTCAAATAAATGCCTGGAATTGTACATTTAAAAAGTTCACGTACCAGTTATGCAAAAGTTAGAATTAAAAATATGTTTAATTAACGTGTAGAGTTTTAGCGTAAACTGTCAACTAGTTTATTTATAGCCGATTGTTAGATTACTCAAACTCAAACGTGATCTGCTACTTTCTTCAAATATATTTCCTTCTGAGCTGCAGAGAGCTAAACAGCAAAGTATATTTTTAATGGGACGTTTTAAGGCGACTGGAACCAATAACTTTGTATGCTAATAATATTTTAATATTAGTTTATGTAATATTTTAATATTAGGTACTTACATTACAATGTCAATTTTTAAATTGGTATATGGTTTAATCTATACTAATATTATAAAGAGGTAAAGTTTGTGACGTTGTAGGAAGTAATCTCTGGATCTACTCAACCGATTTTGAAAATTCTTATCTTACCAATAGAAAGCCACGTTATTTGTGAGCGTTAATATATCTGTATATTAATCCGAAAAATTAAAAGCATTTTTCGTGGTAGTCGGATTTCTAAAGTAAGTCGGAAAAAACGGTCGAACGAAAACGTTTCTAACGAACGCTGCCTTAACAATGAGAGATATATGATTAAGTTCTAGAGGCAAGTTGTAGAGCTTGATAATGCCTACAAAAAAGTCATTGACAGCATATGTCTTTTATATTTAAGTAACAAACAGTAGTATTTTATATTAAAAAATAATTTAAATCGTTAGGTCATGTTTATTGGTCATATTATCAACAATTATGAATTCATATCAAAATAAGTAAATTTATCGTCTCAAGTATTTTCATAACAAAAGACTTTTCGCTTTTATTGCATATATTTTACACTTTTACTGAATAAATGGTTAAAGAGATAAGACACTCACAAATAAGACACTCACAAGAAGACACTCCCAAATAACGGTAATATAGTCCAATTAGCATGCAAATCCATACATACATATGCAGTAAAAATATAACCATTCTTTTGGCAGTCAGGAAATAAATCATAGCACTCAGTAATAACCAAACCACACTCATAATTTCATCACAAGTAAAAAGTTTTACCGCCCAACGAAGTGGGCACGGGCCAGCTAGTAAGTTATATTAAGCAATTTAATGTTCAGATAGTCTACAGATAATATCTCTAATATAAAAAGGCGATAAGTGGCAATAATAATTAAGTGTTTTTATTGTTATCTTTGGTTAAATTATTGGGTTTTTATTAGTCGTTTATAATAAACATTCATTACAAATAAATTGTTATTAATTTGTCCGTCATGCTATCAGCGCCACCTGCATTACGCCGTATCAGAAGGGTTGCTAAATGGTACTATGGAGTTGAGCAATATAATAACATATATGGTATGATTAATGTCTCGTCTTTCCCAGGCAACCTTCAATGGCTACGACTACGCGAGCGCCGAAATTGGAACAGCCTGACTCTCCACTTTAATTTGCTGCAAAATGACCTGAAATGTTGGTTTCACTGGCTTCATATGGATTACAAAGTCTGCTATCCAAAGGCCTTTTCCCTATCCCGTGACATCAGCCATCGCATACTGTAATTCTAGCATTAGAGATACTCCCCCTGGCAGTTTTTAAACAGAGTATTCTTTGAACCTTTTTGATGTTGTTTTGTATACAGGTAGAGTTTTTAGTTACTGGAATCTTTAAAGTGGGTAAACCAGTACGAACAAATAAGCAACTTTTGATAAAAAATTGTAAGAAAAAAAAAACTACATTTGATAAGTATTATTTTTTGAAAGATAGTATAAAAAGCGTTGATCACGACACGCCATCTAGCGGTAGGTACAATATCGCTAGTATTGTTTATTAGCGATATGTTACCTAACGCTTCCTTAACTTTTTTTTCAATAAATATAATTTACAAATTAAATAAAAACATTTTTTTTCTGGTTTTCTTTTTTTTAAGTAACTTACGTGTTTGTACTGATTCACCCCCTTCAAGGATACCGCTAACTAAAAACTCAACCTGTATACGTAAATATGTAATTTTAATTGTTGGCGTTTTTTACCTTTTTTAGGAAAAGATGTTTAATTATAGTTATAATACAAAACTTAGTTTTTTTCTAAAATATCTATTAGGCAGCAAAATGTATTTAGATTTGTGCCTAATTAATATTCTATTCTTCTTGCTATGTGTGCAAATATGCGAGATATTAATTGTATATTACGATACCAAATAAATAATTGGCGGTATTCGCTTTCTCTCTTGCTGGCTTGCTGATTGTTTGCGTGATTTACAATTCTTGATTATGCGTAAACCAGTGTTCATATGAGATGTATGAATGATTCTATAGATACTCTTCTTCACAAACTTATCGTCTATCGTATTTCTGTTCTTGCTAGCGGTACAGATTATGCGGTTACGAATTGATAATATTGCAAAACGCTTACATTTTGCACTTTTACCAAAGGGAATAGCCTCCACTAACACTTATAAATATATTTTTGTTAACTATTTAGTGATGATAAAAATTCAGGGGGAACAGGGGACTTGAGAATACAATTGTAATATTTATCTATAACTTGTAATTGATAATATCAATACAATACTATTTATCTATGTGCTAACAAACAGTACGAATTTATTCACTAATGCCTAATAAAAAAGGCCTTACGAGCATGATTTCTAAATGCCGTACTTTGCTGATTTAAGAAACCATAATCCTAAAGTTAAATAAAGTTCTAGTCTAGGAACGGGAGAATGCTATACAATATTTGTCACGCAGCGATGGGAAAATATTAAATAATTATAAATATTAAATATAAAATAATATTAAAATATTAAAGCGACGGATTATATTAAATATAGAAACATATTATACTACTAAAGATACTAAGTACGCGGAGAAGCTTTATAAATTAGAAAATAATAAGGTGACGCCTTATGGAACCGACACAAAATTGCAATTTTAACCATTTTTTCAAGGTCCTAGTAGAAGATGAGGAACAAGATAACCAAAATCCAAAAATACTAATTTACTCTTGGGACTTTTCTTAAGTAACTTTTTGGAAAAAAATCTTTATAAAACAGCAAAAAATATAATTTTAGGACTTCGGTTTTAGAGGTATTTTTCCAGGACGAAAATATCTGCAAGGTTTAATATGCACGGATAGAAATTACAAATACATTCTTAACTATATCTGTAATTTGTAAAGTTGACGAATGAAGGCGAGTTGGAGGATATTGTATTTTTTTTTTGTTGCCCAAAAAACGCAATTTTGCAGTAAATTCACATATGGTTTTCTTTATTTGAGACGTTTCGTAATGATTTCTTAAGCATAAACGCTATACATTAAACACACCATAAAAACATTTTTGACAAAAAAAGCATTTTTTTTTGATATTCAAGAAAAATTCACATACTTTATATTATTTTTACCTTATTTTATTTTTGTTTTTCGGAAAACTTACAGCGTTTTATACCTAATGCTAACACATTATACGAATCTTAGGCCAATTAAAAGTTTTCACAATTAAACTAAATCTTTTATTACAGCGCAAGGAGCTATGAAAAAAAATGCGGGTTTAAGTAAAGGGAAAGGGATAGGAAGCCACATTATGAGTTATGTAAATGTATTTAAGATACATTTTGATACATACATATATAGGTACATACATACACGTGCACAAATAACAAATTAGTATAAATAATACGATAATAATACGTAAATGTACGGTTAATATATATATATATATATATATATATATATATATATATATATATATATATATATATATATATATATATATATATATATATATATATATATATATATATATATATATATATATATATATATAATATACATCACAATGTATTTATAATGTTAATATATGTATATATATATATGAACTTTTTTAGAAAATATTATACTGGCTAGAAAGCATTGTTATAGTGTAGTAACCATTGCCACAGCCTAGGTATCTAGCGGATGAAGAAATACCAATCAAACCCGAAGGCTGTTTATCGTATTTCTAATTTCTTCGAAGCAAGTATTTGAAGATAAATTAAAAATACACTTTATACACTTTACATCTGGCGCAGCCTTAATGATGATGAAGTTGCATTACAATTGAACGCTTTTCCGGCATATCTAGGGCAGTATGAACGTGAAGGCGGCTGCTACTGGGGGATCGAAGCATCTCAAAGTAAAATGTCCCTCGCCTTTTCGTTCAGTCTCGTTGACGTGCGTGGCGGGGACGAACGCGCTTGCACATTTTGCGAACCGTTCGGCAAACACGCAAATCGCACCCGGTATAAACGTCCTATTGCAAAAAGAATATCAATAACAAATAGTTATTCATAACATATTAAAAATTATTACAAATTTACGTTAACTTTTTAGAATACAGTTTTAACATAAATGGTACTGAAGTGAACGAATTGGATAGTTTCGGAATTACTGAAAAAACGGTAAGAAGACAACAGATAAAACCTATTGATTTTTCTTCCCAGATAGTTGGTGGCATTGCCCTTTAGCTGTTTGCTAGCGCACAGGTCAACAAATTCTTCTGTGGCAAGTTAAGCTTCCGTACTTTCCACGTTTCAAACGTTGACATCTTCTAAGAGGTTATACAATTCAAGATTAAATCTTTCATTCAAAGATGTTCACTGTATTCATCTGTTTTATTAATCCCATTGTTTCAAAATTAATCGCCTTGTAAAGTTTTATACTTATTTTTTGATTCGTTGTTTATTAAAAGTGAGTTAAGTGACAACAAGTACATTTACATTAACTAATTTAAGTATTTACAAAAAATAAACCAAGGAAATAATTAGATACTATTTTTAGTGCAAATAAATTTGACTTTTTGAACCATAATTTAATCTAAAATATCGATTTGGGTGTTTGCCCTATTTTTGATACATAGATACTTTGAAATATACTTTGATATATAAATACTTTGAAAAAAAAAACTTTTTTTCCTTATGACATGAGCAACTTTCAAAACTCGATAATATCTTTTGAACTACATGACACTAACCGAATACCTAATGTTTATTTGAAGTAAGTACCTTTTATTACTATCAAGGGTTAGATGGTCATACGTATTATTTTATTTTATTTTATTTTATTTTATTTGGTACCCAAACAGAATATTGACAACACATACAGTGACATATATATACTACAGTTACATGACTACATCAATATCCTTTTGATATGAGTACACAATTAGCACAATGCATGAACAATGGTTGAATTTTTTAAAAAATACGTATAAAAAAAGGAAAAAAAAAACAAAAAATACCAGAATTACAGTATTTTAAAGAGGGACGCTTTGAAGGAGCATAAACAATCATGAAATATATCGATGCGATTGTCAAGATGAAATTTGTTATACAGACGACATATACCTACGTGGGATTACGTTATTTACTCCGGTATAGTTTTTTGCTAAAGGTGTTTTAAATAAGTCTGGGTATCGCAGACTTCGTATTAAAGCCGGTATTAATTCTAGGACTTTGTATTAAAGACGTATTAAAGCCGGTATTAATTGTTTGAGCTAAAAATGTGACATGTCAAATAGCGGTTCATTTGCAATTGTCGGCTTTATGGTATTGTCGTTCAGATGACAATCCCGCCAATTTTACTAAGTATATTTTTTTGTTTTTTTTTTTATGCCCTTGCTATTCATTGTGTTTGTCAATGATCTGAGTAAAGCATGTCGCCTTAATATTGGCTTAATGCTTAATTTTTGGAGAGGATATAGATATATTTCCATAAATTTATGTATAGAATTCGATTGTTAGCTATAAGTATTAGAATCGTTAAATTATTTGTTATTAATATACTTACTTAATTGATTTGTGAAATTCTAATTATATTGTCGTAGTCTTGATAATTTTTAACTGGCTCCATGTAATTTTTCAATTATTTGTTTTATTTTATCATTAGGCAGTATTTAAATAACATATATGAGACAATTTTAGCGCGGACGTCTCTTGCGATCCAGTTAAGTTAGGTTTTGTTATTTTATATTTGAAATTATCCTAAAAGAAAAAAGATTTGATATAAAATTGCGATTTGTCCACTGGAACCGATATGACCGCTGGATCCAGTGAGATATTAATGCCGTTTGGTTTTCCTTCCAAAAATCTTCTCTTCAATATATCTAAATGTTCAGCGATGATATACATTAGATCGACCGCCCCTCTGATGTATGTTTAATCCATCGCTGGCCATGTGCTTGCTAAGGTTGCGAAAGTTAAATATCTCGCGAGTTCTCTTTGATCACCAAATTGCAATCAAGGAGCTCTTCACCGATTTGTCCAAGTCCTCTTATACGTCGCTAAGTTTCGTTACATGTAACCTAAAGCATTTCCACAATATACGAGTTATGCTTATGTTGTGTAATTTAATTATGAAAATTAGATTACATAGAATGCACTAAAATAGAATCCGAGTGAAGATATATTTATCACTATGGTGGAAGTAGTTCAACAGATATTATCCTTATTTGTACCATACTAGTTTTTTGCTAGACATGGTGGGCTATAATTCTCTTAAACTACTCAGAAACTGCTTACCATGGCCTTTGTTTTAAAAACGGATCCCTAGCAGAGTTGATAATCCATGCATGCTTGTGAAGGTCGGTCTCTTTGTTCCGCAGTCTAATCTAAATCGATAGTAATAAGTATCGGGATATTTTTGAATATTAAAATTTAGGAATTTCTGGATGTTTTTGTTCATGGACTTTTTGTTCCTATTCATAGCTGAGTAAGATCTACACCATTTCTAATAATATATGCATTCAATTTGTTTATAAATTTACTGTTACTGTTCTTGAGCAATTTTTATTATTATGGATACCTATGCATACTTTCTTCCTTATTCCTTTATTCAGTTTGGCTGTCTGTCTGTCCGTGTCCTAATAACTCAAGAACGACTAAACTATTTTTTATCAGATTGAGATACCAGGGATTGCGGACACAGGAACTTCGTTTCAATGAATATTGTGGAATAAAAACAAAACATTTAATTATGTAATAGTAAATCAAAAACTCTTTGTTTTACATCACACGAAGGAGTCGTCTTCTTTATCTTCTTAGAGATATGTATCGAAATGCGTCAACACTGACCACTGCTGCGTTATTCGGGATCAGAAGACACTATGCCGGCTATAATACCAAATCTACTACTCCATATCCTCAGTCTCACCTTAAGAATATATTCAATTGAATTGAATTGAATTGAATTGAATATATTCTTTTTCGCAATGCAATACAGTATGTACATAAGTAGAAAAAATAATAAGCACAATACATTTTCAACAATAGAGAGACTATAAATAAATACTTATGTCGAATCACCAGTGCCATGGTGTTATTGTAATCCTAATTTAATTTGAATAAATACGTTAATAAATAACGGGTTTTATATAAATCTATCAAAGTTTTTCTAATTGCATGCCATCAGCAAATGTTTTAAATTTATGTTTCAGTTTTCCATTTCAAAAATCAAAATGTTATGTTGAAGTGAACTATGTGTGAACCAGCTTATAGTATAAGGAGTTAATTGAAAATAATTGATTAATGTATCCCAAGTGCTTTTCCAAGATGATAATAATATTACCAAATAACATTATTATTAAATATTTTTTAAATTATTAAATAATTGATAATAATCAGTTATATATTAATAAATATTATTTATATAAAATACTTAAAAAAATAAATAATATGTATAATAAATTATAACATTCCTAATAATTAATAATGTTTATATTATTAAATAATAACTATATTAATAAATAATATTTATATTAAAAAATAATATTTAGGTCCCCTCCTAAAAAAAATAAGAGGGAACTTTCCAGATGCTATAATTATTTTATAAGATTGGGTATTTTGTTTCTAAAATAGGATTTCCGTCTGGCGAATTTTGAGCGTACCGGTGCGTTCATCGAGACAGTACAGATTAAAATATGAATTACTTGATTATTAGTAAATCTCCTAAAAACTTTGGTAGATTTGTTGTGCTGCGCTTAGAAATTTCAAGCAAAACACGATTTGATTTTAGGATGTAAATAACATGTTAAAATTAACAGGTTAAACCTTATATACTAGTTCTTTACATGACCTTATATAACAGGTTCTTAACATATAGGTCGTAAGCCAAAACTGGGTCGCCTGAAATATTTAGTGGGTCCGGAAGGGTTTAAAATACATCTTACCGTATTTTAGAGAAAAAACGAGTAACACCTGAATTTCACACACTAAGCACAATGAGCTTTCAGTTGTAGATTTGTTGACAACTAGAAAATATTGACCAAAAATCTGTTTAAAAATCACCAAATGATCAAACTAAAACTTGTTAGTTTGTCTTAAAAAAAAACACAAATTTGCGATTTTGAGCCCATAAATGCACTTCATAAATGCACTTCAACCCAGTGAATTTTCAATACATTGCCGAAATGACAACAAAAGGTATACTCCTTGATATTACTTTGTAGGATGGTTGCAATGTAGCATGCTAGGAGTCAATATGGCTCCACTGGCCAGCTGGCCAAGCAATCGTACGTATTTGCAACCAGGAAATTAGTCATAACATCTCGCGAGCACGTTCCTTCTCAGAGAGTAAACCTTACCATATTACCACACGCAAATGGTCACAAGACCGCTAAACCTGTAACTTTATTATATACAGGGTGCGTTTTATGTCCCAGACCAATTTTGTTTGGCCGCCGTTTTGGTTTGGCGTCATTTAGTTAGTTCATATTTGACAGACGTGGAGAGTAACAACTAATTATGGAGCATCTAACGCCGCAACAACGTATAGAAGTCTTAAGATTACGATATAATGTAACTTAACTGTACGCCGTTAAACATCACAGACTAGTAGAAAGTACCTTTTACAAAAATAAATTTTATATCTGTTGAAGCCAAATCGTAAATATGATCGTAAATTAAAATCATAAATATTTCCAACTGATTTGATTATATGTTTTAACTGAATACAGTCTCTAGAGAATAAGTAACTTATACAGTTTCGGTAAGTTATATAGTAAGAAGTTTAATCACATCAAATTTAATATTCAGCGTTGAAAACTTGAGTCAAACTAATTGCTATTATTAGAGTATAGTAACGTATATCTATACTTATATTATAAAGAAGTAATATTTGTAAGTTTGTAAATTTGTATGTTTGTAAGTTTGTATGTAGGCGGTAATCTCCGAGACTACTTATCCGATTTCAAAAATTCATTCACGAATGGAAAGCTCCATTGTTGATAAGTGCTATAGCATATATTCTATTAACGTAGATATTGGTTTTAAATAAGAAATAACAATATTTGTCAATCAATTCGAAAAAAATGAGCTTGTGAGTTGCTTTATCGGCGTGCGCTGATGCTGATTAAACGGTTTGATATATGTGAAAATAATATATGACAAAAACATCGGTCTTAAAAAGGACTATAAAAAAGTCGACCACAGCATATATCTAACGTTTATATTTAAGCTACATTAAATGCTTCTATGTCTCAAAAAAGTAGGAAAAATAAGTAGGCAGTGTTTCTGACATTAGCAATAAAATAAGTATCATTATCAAAATTAATTAATCCATTATCACGGTTGTTAAATAGAGATATAAATAGCCATTTACATTAAATGCTTAGGTGGTATAGTTATAGAGCTATCATGAAATTAGTAACGCGTGGCGAGGAATAAGACGCATACGTCTACGAGATAGGTAGCGTGCATCTGAGGGGAGACGTCTTGCAATATATTATTATCTAAAGGTATCGTATAAAAAGGCAAATAAACGCCACCCTACTTAAATTAACAAAGCCATTCAAAACTTTACGCGAAGCGAAGCCGCGGGCAACAGCTAGTACTTTATAAAATCGCATCGTAATATAATAAGTTTAATATTATTATGAAAATAAAACTGGTTGAATATGACCTGGCGCTATTCGCGCTATTCACGGAATTGGTATATGCCGCTCGCATATGCAACGGACCACTGGCGACGAACTGTGGAAATATCATGTTTTTTTATATAAAATAAATTAATAGTTTAAAAAAAACACTAAAAACACACTTTTATAAATGCACGTAAAAACAACATTATCAGACCTTGAAACCTAATCGTGGTCAAAGTTCATTCCAAGACTTTTCTAACAAGTCCAAACACAGCTATGATACGATGTTCCATCATGAAGTTCCAGTTCATATCTTACGACTCCATCATCAGATCAGTTCGACAGTACCATATTATTGTATTATCATAAGAACTACATACAGCTGCCAATTTTCATGACGCTACGATCCTTGGAAGATGGATAAATTAGTTACCTTAGATTCCATTACATAGTTACATACAGGTCGACCTAATAAAAGCGTGTTAAAATCAGTAACTTTTTTTTAATGTTGTGATAGATATCTGAGCAGCATATATCACTCAAAGCGCAGGCCAGGATACAAATATTGTGAGAAATTTTTCTTGGTCGAATAATGTAAAAAGTGGTGATATCGACTGGCTGTAACGATCCGCTGATTTGACCAAATTATTCTATATAAGGATATACATGTGAATACTAAAAGAGAAAGAAAACACCAACAAATCAACTATAATCACAAAATCACTCAAATAATACCAGAATTATGCGAGAATGTTATAAAAAATATGGTTTAAAGAGCTTGGGTTTGCGGCTTGACAAGAGGCAGCCACTTCAGCTACGTCATATTCCAGACATAATATCAGTAATTTACAAATTAAGTCATATTCCATACATAATATCAGTAATTTACAAATGAAGTCATATTCCATACATAATATCAGTAATTTACAAATAATATAATCAATCAGTAATTTAGAAATTAAGAAGTAGTGTTGTATTTTAAATTTTTGTTTTATAAAAAACCATCAGCCAGGAACATAAAACTCATCCTGTATATAATCGATCTAGCAATCGCTGTATATCCCTCGTACTATCGCTGTTGTGAGAATCATAGAAAGTATAATGTGTCGTAACAATTAGTAGAGGATACAAAATTAATCAGAGTTTTTAAATTCATCTCCCGTTTCAGTCCTAGTCGTAGGGCTGTGCGGTTTCGCCATCTTTGGGGTGTTTCTTGAAAAAGTTAACACGCTAAGTTTGTCTCTATGGTATATTTCATTTATATCGACCATAAATAAATTTAGCGTGCCAAATTGTTAAAGAATAGGCCCTCTGCTCTTGGGAAGCGCAGGGATGGCTTTGGAGAAGGGCAGGGTGGAGGTGGGTGGGGGGGGGGGGGGGGAGGGGAGAAAAATAAAGGCTACTGAACTACTAGAGGATACATGGAGCTACGCCAGTAAAGTCCAAGTGTTATCTAAGTCTAAGTCCTAGACTGGAGGGGCGCCCTAGGCGACCTACCTTAGCAGCCAACAGGAGTAGGTCCGATTTAAAATTTATAACCTCACTAGACAGGTTATATTGGATTTAAACTTGCCAGTAATATTTATAAGGCCGGAGAGGGAACGGTTACCTGATTTGATGTAGAAATAAAAGTAACAAGCTACTCATATGACAGCGAAAGACCTTCCTGATTGGATTGGGAAATGTTTGTGTTTAAACGAGATGTATGTATGGATGTGCACAACTTTAGGCTGTGCTATTTATGTTTAATAAAAGTCCCTTCATTACAGGTGATCGATCACCCTTCATTCAAATTTCTCAAAAACTAAGCTCGCCCTTAAGTAAACTAAAATCAAGACTAAAACAGATCAACACCAAAACCTGTTTTGTTTTCCGGGAAGGCACTTTATCGGTATCTATAAAGGCTATCTTATACATATTTTCATCAAAATAGTTATAGCCATTTTTAACAAAAAATATTTTTTTATTTTAGTTTTTATGGTAGCTACTCCTAATTGTGTGTCTAAAATTAGAATTACAAAATGGCGATGATACGAACCTTTAAATAAATCACAAACCACTTATATTACTCCGCATATGGGTCGTAAAAATGGCAATGGTGAAATTTCGCTTTCCGTGGCAACACTGGTCATCACGTACCTACTTTACGTAACACATGTTTTGGCAGTGGACACGACGAGCAACGCGTTGTTCAAATCAGTGCAGTATGTTTATTCATGTTTTACCAATATTTAATTTTTATGATGAAATCTTGAAAACGGTAGAAAACGACCATAAAATGTGTTGTCGCTTGCTGGGAATTCGCTTTCTTCAGGTTATATCCGCTGTTTGCTGTCTCGGTAAGAACTTTTTAAAGACAGATGATCATGAAAGTAAAAACTTACGCGTAAATAAGCATGATAAAAGATAATAATCTTATGTAGCTACTTGACCTCAATGTGCGGATGCTATTCCTCCTCAACCCGGAATTAGCTTCGACCATAACCATTGACCGTATAACTACTAGACCCCGTGACCAGCCTGAGAATGCGTCAGCCGAATAGAAAGAGACAGCTGCCTATAGTACTCCCTCCATCCTTGTCTAGTCGTGCATTCACGAGGACACGTACATATATAACTATGGTAACGCGCTATGCTATGAATAAACGCGCATGCGCTACTAAACAAGGATAGAGGAAGTCTCATATGCCTCTATCTCTTTCTATTCGGTGAACGCATTCACTCACAGCCCGCCTTCGCACTCCCGTTTTCTATTTTGTTACCCTCTTTGACCATAATACAGTAATCGATTTGTCATGTTGTACGTGGGGCACACTGAAGTTATCGGGAATAGGAAAAACGACAAACGGAAAAACAACTGCTTCTGAGATGACTGTTTCTGTACTAAGTGACACGTTTAAATCTTGCTGAAGCGTTTTCATGGCGATACAAGACTATCGAATAATTCAGAAACTAAGTCCGGCGGAGTGGTTTTAGTATAACTCTATTCGGACGTGCATATTTGCGTTTCAATTCACCCCTCAACTGCGGGTCGACACATAAACACCATTTTATTTATTTTCAAAGTATCACAATATCATTTTAGCATTCGCGAGTATGAACTGTTGAAACATTAATTTAATTCTCATATTGGTGCTGTTAAATGACCGTTTTCAAGGATTGTGCCAGATCTGCTGGGTCTTAAAACCGCTGATCACAAACATTATCATCGATCACGGGAATATAAAATAATCATTCGGTCTGTGCGAAGGATAATCCATCAACTCGATGTTTCCTGTTCCAAAACCTTTTTAGTTACCGCGACGGAGTTCCTACAGAGTTCGATTATCATTTCTAGGAAACACATAGTTGGCTACCGATGTGTTAAAATTAACCATACATCCTTGATTTAGAGATGAACGAAGCAACTATTTTCTTCGATACACTGTGAAAACGGACAACGTTCGCAGGCTTAAGTAGGGATGGACATCGAAAGAAAAACATCGATACCAACATCGTAACGCAAACATCGATATTCGAAAAATATAGTAAGCAAATCTATATTTAGATCAACTAATGCTCATTTTGCTGAAGTCCCTAAAAGTTTTCTTTTAATAAAATCAATAATAGAGATTACCAATGTTATATTGGGTCCTTACCTATGAAGTTGCTGTTCTTTAAAATTTCGAAATGTGGATTTACAGAAGAATATTGAAAATATCTTGGACGAATAGTCACAAGTGAGACGGTGCTGTAAAGAATGCACAAAGGATTATAGAAGAAGATCATACAGTGAAGGAAATTACAATACATGCAGGCCACATAATGCATGGTAACAAATACCACCTTCTCCAATTAATCCTGCAAGGGAAGAACCCACCGTCCTAATAACCCAAGAACCTGACCGAAGAAGAACCCACTGGCTACAAAACCTCATTGAATGGTTCAACTCAAGCACCACCTAGTTGTTCCGCTCCGCAACATCACGGGCCCAAGTGGCCATAATGGCAGCCGACCTCCGGTAGAAGATGGCACTTACTTAAGAAGAAGAAGAAAAGAAATATAAGGCCAAAAAATTTGTATGAAAAATATACATTTATATAATAGAAGTATGACCCCTATTATCTATGCCATTTATCTACCCCTATTATCTATGCTATTGTTATTTTAATGGGAGTTGCTTCCTCTTCTGTAAAACTCTCGTGGACATTGACGGCGTTTTTCACCGACTCTTCAAAGTTGATGTTTTTCCTTTCGAAAAAGTTATCTAAATTCCGAAAAAACGAAACTCTATTGGAGCAAGATCTGGCAAGTACGGTGGGTAAACATGAGTCTCCAGCCGCAACCCTTGCAAATTCGCGACTTTTTGCAGTGACATCTGTAGTTATACATTGTCATGCAGATGCAGTGGCTGTGAGCGATTGACCGGGCTCGGTTATTTATTCACAAGCTTCTCCATCATTGTTTGCAATTATTGACAGTACACATTTACGGTAACTATATAGCCAGACTGCAAGAAGCTGTAAAAACCCCGGCACAGAATCTCATATTTGAAAATAATGCAAATTTTCAAATTTACCATGTTTGCACAAACGAAAATATTTGAGCAAAAGAAACAGCTGATTATTAAAAAATACAAATATTTGAGCTGATTCTTAAAAAAGACAAAAATGGTCTTGAATGAAAATTTATTTGAATTTGAAATTACAACTCAAACCCAAGTAATTCAAGTTCAAAGTGGCCAGTGTGAAAAAAAACAGTAATTACATAGGCTTAATTATGTATAATATATTATGTAATGTATAGATGAGAAATATCAACGGAGGAACATCGATGGTACCAAATCATCGATAAAACAACATCGATGATTAAAAATCGAACATCGATCTCTAACCATCGATGTTTTCAATATATCGGACATCGATGTCCTTTCCTAAGTCATTTATTTCGCGCTCTTATTATGAGTATATTCACGATTCATCACCTAAGGCGATGCTAAAACAGCATTCGATATTCCTCCAGCGTTGTAGGGTAAACCGTAGCAAATTAAAACTTACGATATTCAATGCGATTATCTTCAAATTATACGATATCTAATGCGTAACTAACTTGCTGAATCCGAGTACATCATGGAAATATTTTAGACCACAGTCGTTCTGTAGTTTAAAGATTTTAACGAGTACTAGTTCGCCAAGCTTGCCTTTCAAGTTGCCTTAAACTCCAACCAGTTGTGTACTATGCTGGCTAAAATGCTGGAAATGTCCTTCTGTATTGGTCTGGAACTAAGGCAAGACGCTAATATATCGGATACTACTAAATCAATTTTAATTTAAATTTTACTTATTTCCAAAAAATCTTTAGAGATTATTGAAAATTAAAATCTAGGTGTATTTAATATATCTGTTTATTCGTCCGTTATTATAATATTGAAATTCAGCACTAGGTATATAAACAAAGTCTAAAGTTCTTTAATATTGGTATTTGATATTTCTATTAACACCATTATTAAGGCCCATAACAAAAAGCATTACAAAAATATTAAAATCATCATAATTAAAATGAACTCGCTAAAACACAAATAAAAATAAATAATAACATTTAAGTAAATATATTATAATAATAGACAACATTTTAACAAAAAGAAACAGGCTCCAATTTTTTTAATAAGTGAATGTCATGGTGTCCGCAGTCCTGTGATGGTAATACTTAGAAGGGGCTATCATAATTAAATGCGTATACATTTTTTTTTCCGTGCTGTTGACCGTTGAGGAGTTCCCTCGTTGGAAACCAACCCTGGGTGCCGCACTCCTGTCTTAGTGAAACTTAGAACGGGCTGTCGTAATTGAATGCATATACAAAATTGTCATATACAATTGAATGCATATAAAAAATTGTGTCTGTGCTGTTGACCGTTGTGGAGTCCCCTCGTTGGGAGCCAACCCTGGGTGCAGAAGCCATTTTATGATGAAACTTAGAACGGGCTATCATAACTGAATGGGTATACAAACTTCGTGTCTGTGCTGTTAGCCGTTGAGAAGTCCCCTCGTCTGGAGCCAAATCATGGTGTAGAATCATGTCATGCTTACAATAAAAAAAATGCATTGTCATCGGAATTAAACCAACATGTAAATTTTCAACTTCATATAATAATATTAGAGGAGTTCACTCAATTCTTCATGGATCCCATCATCAGAACAGGATTTTGATAAAAATGGGATCCTTTAAAATAAAATCCTTTAAAATAAAATATAAAAATATAAATAATAAAATATAAAGGGAAATCCTTTAAAATAAAATATAAAAAATCCAAATCTGTTCATAAATAGCAGAGTTCTGAGGTAACAAACATTAAAATATTAATAATAATAATAACAAAAGATACAACCGAATTGATAACCTCCTCCTTTTTTTGAAGTTGGTTTAAAAAGGATAAAAAACACGACTGCCGTTACACATAGTGAACTATTGTATTTATAATTATTTTTATTACGTTGTTTATGAAGTATTTGTGGTTTATGTATTTATCCATATTTATACATGTATATTTCCGGAATGTTTCATTATCGGACACTAAACACGACATTTGGACATTTAGACAACTGCTTACTTCATATTTTGACAGTTAAGGTACCCTATGACACACGGGATGACATGCATATTCTATCAATATTACACACTTTTAAGTCGGTTCAAGCGTTTAGAAGCTATGGTGGTATAAAGAAACGGAAAATCTACATAGATGAATCCTGAACACATTACATTTCCTTATTGTTGGGCAGTCGTTTACATATAACCAAGGTGATAAATCTAGAAAATTCGAAATAATTCGAATACACTACATCAAAATTGTCAAAAATGGCAAAAAATCAAATTCATAACAAAAATTAACAAAGTCTTCTATCGAAAAAGCAACTTTTTTAATAAGCTTACCATCTGTATAATTTTTAAACTTTCCCGTAGCCTGTTGACTTAATATGGCCCGGAACATTTTATATCTTGCCTTGCTGAATTTAGTATTGTACACTGAGAAAAATATAACGATGCAATACACGGAAATACGCCTGTTTCAACAAGGATTTCGTATATAACTCGGACTGTGGTTCATACGTATAATATTAACATGACGCGTAACGGTGTTGGCGTAACGGTAGTTACCGTGTCGTAATGTTGAAACATAATGTTATTTCATTACGTCGCGAACTTTTGATCTCGCTTCCAACATGACAGCATGTAGTAGTATACGCACGGTTATAGTCGGACATCCAATATTTTTCAAGAGTAAGAATACATCCAATATTTTTCTCAGCGTACAAGGTAAAATAAAATTGAAATTATTTCTAGTATTGTTTTTGCGTGTGTATCCGAAAACTTAAAGACGCCTTTTAAAAATGGATCTACACGACTCTTAACTTTTCACCTTTGGAATTATTCGAACTGCTCTCTTTTCAAGTATAAATATGGATTCTCTATGGTATGCATAACAGTTAATCTTGTTTGTATTTCATACAGGGACCATCAATCTTCTATAGATAATAGTACGATACTAATATACCGGAACGTTAATTCGAGCGTCGCCTCGGATCGCTTATTTTCTGTCTGCAACGGTGGTTATGCCAAATTACGTCCGTTTAGTTTTATGGTCGTTTATAACCACATAATCGGTAATCTTCAAAAAAACTCATTTAACTGACTGAGGGATTTGTTATTTCAAGAGTTTACTAGCTTTAACCAGCGATAAAGATATGATTTGAATATATTTATGTATATGCTTTTAATGTTATTGAGTAGTTACAATTTAATGTAAAGAAAATTGTTTTTCTAAAAATATAATTTTATTATAGGACTATGAAATGATAATTTCTGTTTTATAAGATTTTGACTCTACAAGTATCTGTACGATATTGGTTTGTTTTAATTTTGACAAGTTACCGTATGCAACGACATATTATATTGTTATTGTTTTATGGCATATTGTTGCTATAAATAGGATAGAAAACGATTATTATTAAATTTCACGCGGTAAATTCGTTTTCTATCCTATTTATAATGTCAAATAACCGCGATAGTCTTCGATTTTATACATATTATTGTTGGTTTCTTATATTGTTAATTCAGCTCAATAATTTTAATATAAGCAGTTTTAATATTAATACTTTTTAATGAATCATAAATTAAACATAAGCAATTATTATTTGAGCATGCGGAGTGCACATAAAATATTATACTCTAATAAGGAATTCTTTGAAAATATTGGTAATAACTAATATCTCTGTTATAGTATATATGGTATATACATACATTATGTACCTATATTATTCAACCTATTTGACGTCAGGTGTAGGTAACTACGCGTCTAGATATATTTGTTGTTTTTCTTCAATGCAATCTGTGTTTAAAAAAATTTATATCATTATGAAATCGGACACTATAGCGGTTATTTGACATTATAAATAAGATAACAAACGAGTTTACCGCGTCCATTTTGTAGCACCCTGGACTCTATCTACCCTGGACAACGGCGGCTGCAACGTCGCCGTTTTTTATCTTATTTATATAATATAATATCATTATTTTGTAGCCAATTAATTTCAATTACTGAAACTAAGATTGGATGAGAACTAACACATTGCATGAGGATATCATTTGTAAATCCTATCAAGGGTATTCAGGTTTTATAATTTGAAAATGTTATAATTATTACGCGTCAATGAAACTAGCCATCTGAGCATTACTATAATAATAATATTAATAATTTTATTCATTCAAAATATTAATTTACATTGTATTAATTGCAGAATCTGCCTAACTAGGCTATGGCCCGTACCAAGGACGACTCTATGTATGGCAAAGATTTATTCAAAACATACAAAATGTGATAAAATATAAAACAGATAAGTGAATTCAAATAACACTTATAATTATATTAAAAAGTATCGATGTAGCATGATCATGAAAATAAAAATTAATATAAAATGTCGTAATCTGAAGTTTATAGATCAAATAAATAAATAATATAAAATGTATGTATATTTTTATGACAATAAAAATAATGCAGACTTTAAAATATGACATAATATCTTTTCCACCTCATTTCAACCAAGTTGAAGTAAATTTTGTGTAATTTTAAATTTTAATTGGAATGACATATTTCGGCATGTTTTATACATTCTTTTGCTTATAAGAAA
Source organism: Micropterix aruncella (assembly GCA_944548615.1). Lineage (NCBI taxonomy): Eukaryota > Metazoa > Arthropoda > Insecta > Lepidoptera > Micropterigidae > Micropterix > Micropterix aruncella. Next base: position 23,002,304 of record OX155955.1, on the reverse strand, counting down.
CGCCTTATAAGAAAAATTATATACATATATAATTTATTGTTTTTTTTAAATATAAATAATGACCTAAAAAATAACTATATATGAATGCTATCAAGTTTATCTTAATAACAAATAAATCAGGCAATTATAGTCGAACCTAACGAAAATACTAGTATTAGAGCTGGTTCTAATGTGACTATTCTGTAAAATGCGTACTCAAAATCATTTTTTTATGAAACGTTTAAATATTTCAAGTTTATGGTTTTTCGTAATACTATCGATTTGTGCCTCATGTATTACACAACGCCTCTCTAATTTTTTGTTTTTACGACCGCTAATAAACCACCGGACATATAATCAAAGAAAATATTAATGACACGACTAGTAATCGAACGCTTAACCCTTATCTAACATTGCTTTGCTCTATATACCAGTTCATATGGCTCTTAATAATTATGATTACTGTACGCGTTACGCCTCTGATTACGATTTGACTATTAGGAGCGATTAAATTAAATTTGATTGCGTTTAAATTCAATCGTCTCATTTTATTGCGGCAAATAATGATCTTGATTTAAAAGATTATCATCACACTTTCGCTTCCGTCATAATAATTTTTTAATTTATTATCCTGGTCATTGTTGCATTTTGTAATGCAAACAGACCGAGTAATATTTTTCAATTCTTTCGAATACTTATATAATTCAGTTCATTGAAACTTCGATTTGTATTATTATTTCGCTATACATGAATGCAATATTGTATCATGTCTCATCATCTTGACATTGGCTCTCATTGGGCCGAATATGCGAATATTGCTGAAACAGCCCATTTCCGTATATATTATCTATCACTATCGACTTATGGTTTTCTAAACTAAGCGAAACTCATTTCATGATGAGAACTATGTACACTACAATAATAAAAAACCCTAATAGGTCCCTATACAAATCCCCTATATACTGTGAGTTGCTGACTCCTGTGGGGTAACAGGTTATGGCCAAAGTTATATTTTACATAATTTTAACGTAACAACCAAACTGTAACGGTTATGGTAAAATAGGACAAACCGAAAGCCTTGGTCGGGGGCAAAAAATATCGATTTTCACATCCGCCTGTCAGTCAGGATTGCCAGATGTCTGGTTTTAGACCGGAAAGTTTGGTTTTCAAGGGGCTTGTCCGGTATTCAAATTAATCAAAAATCGAGCATACGGTTATAAATTGGCTAAAAAACATTAAAAAGGATTTTACCGCGTGAAGTTTGTAACATCCGACGTTTCGAAGTCGTTGCAGCCGCCGTTGTCCAGTCTATTCTGGACAACGGCGGCTGCAACGTCGCCGAAAGTCGGGTGTTACAAACTTCAGGCAGTAAATTCGTTTTTCAATCTTATTTATAATGCCAAACAACCGCAGTAGTTTTCGAGAACATACGGTTTAGCCGTTTTTGGTTTTTGCAAACACAGCGCGGGTACTAATGATTTATCTGTATTTTATGAGCTGTTAAAGAGGATTATTTATTATTATTTAATATTATTATTATTTTTTTATTCCGTAGCCGGCGATTGGGGAGGGGGTCGCCCTCGCAGCCAATACGCTGCTGTCGATGCCGCTGGATCTCGTACTCCATTCACAATTCGCTTCCAGGATTATCTGATCGCATGGCAGCAAAATAAAAGAAAAAGCTTTTCGCGTCAAATTGGTCTACGTCCGCCATTGTGGAATACAGTTTAACATAACAAAGTTACAGTTTTCCCGATTTAGGCCAATGTGCTTTCGTCATCGAGATGTTGGCAGTACGGTTTATTGTAGTAGTAATCTAAAAGGAGTTGACTAGTTCCATTTTTTGCTGGATCGTAGCAGTCGTAGCCTGCTTTAGAGATAATATTCCATTGAACCACTTCTGTTGCGGATGTTTCATATGGATGCTTTAAAACCGCAACGAGACGCTGCGGTAGGCAGTACACGGTGAAAGTATTACGCAAACATGTGGTGCTGTCACGCGTCATGCAAATACCTTCGATGAGTTTTATTCCCACTGCTGCTTTTCCATATTGCGGACAAATATTTAATATAATTCCAGAGAGAAAGGTAGAGTAAATGTGAGAATACCAGCATCAACCACAAATCATTTGTAAATTATTGACTACTTAAAATACATTTATTGGAATATCTTCTAAATCTGATCTGCAATTACCAGGAAAGGTCGATATAATCTTGAGTTTCACGTTTTGAGTAAATAAAAAAATATTAAAATATATTTTTCACATAAACAATAAAAAACGCGTCGACAACGGGTCACAAAAATGAGTTTAGCTAGAACGTTGATTCTGGTGTCATTGTAAAGATCTTGCGGAGCTCTACTATATAATGATCTCTACTATACAGAGATAGATCTATATAGAGCTCTACTATATGTAATAAAATAAAATAAAAATAAATAAAATAAATTAAACTGAGATAATAAAAATTTAAGCAAAAATTTATATTAATGTGAAAATTACAAATAATTTAATATGTTTCATATGACTTCTAAATATGATCGGAACAACGCCAGTCAGAGGAAAGATCGCATCGAGGGGAATACAACGTAGTATCCCACTTGCGGTCGTGCCATTTGCGTTCAGAACAATTATCGTCCCACTTGCGGTCAATCGATATTATTAAAAGGAAATAATGTTACGAGTAGTGATGGGTGTGATCACGAATAGCAATAACGTGTGATATTTGCAATCACGAAGAACGCGTTACGAGAATTTGAAAGAACATGCTATTTGAATCACGGCTACGAACAGCACCGCGTTGCCATCACTCGGCGCCGCTACGACGCGACCGATCACTGATCAGTGATTGGCCGTTCTCACTGATCGCTGTCGAACGACCGCACGGCGCGCCACTGAACGATGATCGGTGAGCGCCTAATTGACCGTTCACTTGGTTTCGTTCATTCTTAAATCACTAGTGATCGGCGATCAGTGGATCAGTGATATGATCAGTGGATCAGTGGTCCGCCGTTCGTTCTGGCGAACGCCCGCGCCGGCTGGACGATGACTGATGAGTGGGCGATCATTTCGTACGTAACGTGAATTTGGACACTGTTATCGTATGAATTTGGACACTGTTATCGCTCGCGTCGTAATCGTTCGTGTGTAAATGAGTTTGCTCATGATTTGTTAAAGCAATAAAATAACTTTTGGGGACAAGTGGCTTACATTATTTCAGAAAGACGAACTCGGCTTAACACCAAAAGAGCGAGAGAGTTAATCTTTCTGAACGCTAATTCTTCTAATTACTAATAAATATTAAGCAAATATAATGCGCGTTTCTGTTATTAGTTATCACATTGACGAAACTTTGTTACTTAACGTTTCACAGTACATTTCAGTACAATCACGAAAATCACGAGTAGCAGTTATTATCACGCGTGATAAAATACCAGTAACGTGATCGTCGCGTGATTTAAAATTGAGAATCACGCCCATCACTAGTTACGAGTGACCCCACTTGCGGTCAAGAAAATGTGGATTGTGGCCGGCTGGTTATTCAAGCAGAAACTCTTAATAATAATGAAAAGCTTACGAAATTTTACGATTATTGTGTCACGCAGTGGCTAGAACACTCAAGTATCACGAAAGAAATATGGAACTGTTATGCTAAGAAACACAGAACGAACAACGCCGTAGAAGGTTGGAATAATCGATTAAATAACATTGTAAAGAATGCACAGCCCAAAATTGACACTTCTGTTTCACGACTTAAAGAAGAGGCAGAATATAATGATTTCTTATTAACCAGACAAGAACTTAATCTAGAGGGCAAAAAGAGAAAACCTGCTTACGTAAAAATATATCAACGATTTACAAATATCCTGGAAAATTGCAATGCCACAAGAGATTTAAACAAATGTCTAAAATTCCTAGCTTATATTAAAAAATTTGAATAAATAATTAGATATGTAAGTAAAATATTATACTAAATAAACTTTATGTGTATTTTAAATAAACCTATTAAAAATTATCAAATTTTCTTTGTCCGCAAGTGGGGTCACTCCTAACATTATTTTGTTTTAATAATATCAATTGACCGCAAGTGGGACGATAATGTTTCTGACTGCAAATGGCCAATTCTGCAAGTAGTACCAATTCGAATATAATAGCCTAAAATCCCGCAAAGGAATAAAAAATCGTAACATTTTCACCTAAAACGTACGGCTCGGACACGACTGAACCCGCCCTATTTTTTAACTCGAAGGAACATACGAGATGACGACAAGTTAGCCGTAACGTATCGTGAGGTCCGGCCGAATACTCCTTACCCTAGGCTAGGTCGTGAGGTAAAATATCTTCACAAATTTCTCCGCAAAGATTGGTAGTTGCTTATTACAAGCGCCATATCCATAAATTACAACTGCAGTTCTGCGCCTACATTTTCATACCTATTATACCCACCTGACACGCCCATTAACCATTTATTTTGATCTGCGTTGAAGTGTTTGGAACAATTGACGCCATTTAAATGTTGAACGGAAGATCGCTAGCGTAGCACAACAAAAAAACGACGGAATGAAAAGAAAAGCTCACCTTTGCCGAGAATAGGTCGGGCATAATTATGGACCCAGACGGTGATATATCCGCGGGGCAGCGGTGGTTAACCTTTGATAATAATGTAAGCACACTGCGAAAAAATCTGAAGAAGAAAAGATTGGCGTTGAAGTGATACAAACTAATCCATTTTGTCAAACAAATCTGAACCTGAATGACTACTATCTCAGATGCTGTAACCCTTTTTCTATAGATGAATTTCATTGGAATTGTATCTTTAAATGGTAGTTTTACGTCAATCGCAAAATAACTTTAAAATGTTTTATTTCCTGTCGTTACCAATAATCAAGAGATGTTGTGGTTTACTCCATTTGTCATGTGGTGGATAGCTTTGCTATATATGATAGTGATTGAAAAGTACGAAAAAAATAGCTCAAGAATATACGAAAAAATGTAGGCTTAATAATATGCAGCCAGTAGCTCTCATGACCTATAGACCAAAAATTTATAAATAATAGCAAAGAACCCATTTGAATATTGCAAAAATAGATGAAATTTAGTCCCTCCATACTTTACTAAATCTATCAACAGAAATTCCTAACAAAAAGATATCATAGATAATATAAAAACTGTTACTAATACTAATTTCATAATAACAGTCAAGTGCAGATATCTCGGTATCACAAGAAGATATTTTGATATTTTTAATAAAATATATATAACAATTAGCCACACAAATACAATACATGGTCATTAGAGAGCTATAAAATGAATTTATTTTATTTTATCTGCATCCAAACTTTTCTCTGGTCGTAACGGTCTCCGTTCCATCGGGTTCAGAAGAGGGAGGAAAAGAGAGTGCACCCGTGGTCGCGCGCCCACCTGTGCACTATAACATAACCTGCGCACTTGACTGCTTAAGAACAATAGACTCTGAGAAGACTAAAGAAGTCACTAGAATCTACAATGCAGTCGCTACGGCCGAACACGGCTAGAAGGATATATAAAATGAAGCGTAATTCAGTATTGGTCGATTTGTAAATTTAAATTTAATTAATAATTAAGTACATCGATATAAGATGAAAAACGATCAAATATTTTAAAAAATTTGATTGTAAAATTTTATATTATTGAATTTGAGAGCCTTAATTTAAAACGTGAAAAAAATGATAAGACTTCAGCCAGTATAGCTAAAAGTGAGTATAAATCATTCAATGATATGGTGGAAGTTTTGAGAAAGGATATCAAAAAGCGAACTGTGTTTATATTTTACCGCCTTTTCTAACTACCGATATATAAATGATTTACCTAAAAGTTACTAAAAGAGGTATTTCCGAACGGAAAAAATGTTGCCGATACATGCGCAATCTCTGGTAGAGCCGTTATTAGACAGCAAAACGCGGGCTAGTCTGTAGGCGTGTAAGTACCGATCCGGTCAATCACTGTGTCGTGAGGGCAGCTAATATCCAAATCACCGCGTCAATATGTCGATGTATGGGATACCGCACAACTCGCCATTTTCGTGGTAAAATGGAATAGAATCCTGAGGCGAAACTCACTTCCGCGAGTATAAGGCACACTGTTATGCAACGGCGACATAATATGTTATATGGAAATCTAATATTTTACATTGCAGTAAGATGAAGCCCTATTCTCTCGAGTAATTTTCATTTAAATTTAAAATGAATTGAGACAGGTAGATTTTGTGCAGAAAACGATACGATCGTCACTACCGCTCTAACTCACTGCTCTGTCTCGTTCGCATGATATATTTTGCGATATTATATAGTTCGCGACGAAACGCAATCGCGCCCATTGCACTGAGTGCAATCTGTTAGGTAGCCCTGCAAATCATAGCTGGGTCATAGTTTTTTTCCTCAGTACATTGGATAATGCGGTCATGGAGTTCGGCCTCTGTAATTATGGGTCTACTCTAAATACTCCATAATAACCAAGAGGTAGCGACAAAAAAGTGCAAGAGTGTTGTTAGAGGTGATACTTTCAGATCAGACAGTATTTTGGCCATCAATGCTGGGGTAGAGTCAGCAGGCCAGACTCTGGGACACCTGGCGCTGGCGTACTGGGAAATGTGTAATTTTAATTAGCCCCCTTGAAGTGTTTTTGTAAATCTGAAAATTCATCAGTAGACAGGGGATGAAATACAGAATACGAAACAAATGGTCAGACTGCTTAAGAGCCTTATTACAAAATAGCGTAGGTATTCTTTTAAAATGAGTTGAAAAAATGAACGCATTTTTTTTTGGATGTAACTATAAAAGATAGGATAAATAAATAAATAAATAAATAAATAACTATTCAACCCTGGGAGAAAACCGCGGCACTGAGCGCTCTTCTCTTGCGCAAGCAAATATATACACAATTTCTAATTGTTTTTTGCAGTGTTTTCTCCTTTCTAATGACAATAATTTATATTATGTCGTATTGCTAAAAGAGTGAACTTTAATATAGTATAAGTATTATATAAGAATCTTATTTTATTTCTGAGATAATTAGAATGATACAGGAAGATTTTTTTTTAATTTTGTGTAATTGTAAGTAATGTATACCTTGGATATGTGGTCAAAAAACGAAAAAATAAGGCCGCTATGGTCAACAAGAATACATGACGGACATAAAAAAAAATAGTATACGGTTTTCGTTGTAGTGATATTACTGTATTAAGGAGCTCAAAGTTTGCCTTCCGAGCGTTTTACGAATAACGACTTTCGGAAAATGGGCTGAATAAGTAAATAATATTCGTTATATCTAAAATTAAAGGCCGCTATGGTCAACATCAAGAAATGGTCCAGGTAATTCAGTAATTAAAGTTTGTAGAAATCTCTTCATTTCTTGGAATTAGAACGCCAAAAATCCACTTTTCTTGCCTTTCTGGAAAAAATATGTGATAGGGCTCTTAACAACAGAATGCGTGGGGTAAGCAATACTCCATTTATGTCATAAAAATGAAGCCTATTATATTACGCGGCACATTAGACCGATGCGTAATAGTTACCACTAAATGCGTAGCGGTGGATTTGCAGGGTTGTCGCAATTTATTGTTAAGCAGTCTGACCATTTGTTTGAAGTTCTTTATTGCATCCACTGTATACTCCGAAAGTTCAGCTTTTCCAAAACACTTTAGGGCCAATAATTAAAATTACACCTTTCCTAGTACGCCAGCGCCAGGTGTCCCGAAATCTGGCCAGCTGATTCTACCCCGGCATTCTATGGTCAAAATACTGTCTGATCTAAAAGTATTAGCTTTTACAAAACTCTTGTACATTTTTGTCGCTGGCTCCCCAACTATAACACTTCATAAAAATATTCCAAGGGCGTCAATTCCGGCGAGCGCGCAGGATAAGGAATCTAGGATCAGTTTTTATTTTCTGAAAATTAAGGTAGACATTACGCACCTTGGACGCCTCGTGCAGATGCTGGACTCTTTGTTTCAGAGTCAGAGTTCAAGAGCGAGGTGGTTATTTTCAACTCTTGATACATCAAAATGTCATTATATTAAGAAACAGATAAAACCTTTTTGTGGAATATAAAATATTTTATGCACAATAAATAGTTATTTCTGATTTCTTTCTGTTTCCATCTAACCGTTTTATCTTAAACGCCCTTCTTTTAAATACAAATCTCCATTCATTATTACAAAGTAGGGTCTCGGTGAGAAAGATGACGAAAGCTCCGCGTAAGCTCCTGCTTTTTAAACCATACATAGCTAGGTGTTGAATGCTGTTTTTTTGGCCAGGTAGCTAATGAAGTGAGAAATTATAAAATTAAATAATACTGAAAAAATAGGGTCATGCCGACATTATTTTGAGTAAATCGATCATTTTTGAAAAGTACGAAAAATTGTGAACACCTATTTTCTAAAGATACGAGTAGTAACATTTTTTTATTGTTTCAGTTCTACTGTGAAACACCTATTTCTAAAGAATATAATAAATTTCATTTCAAGGAAATACATGTAGTAATTCAAAATATATCAATGTACACCTACAGTACTTAGCAAAAACATCCATATTAATATATATATATATTTATGTATGAGTGTATGTATGTGTATGTATATAATATGTATATATTCTTATGTATTATGCAATGCAACGTAAGTTCATAACATCGAAAGAGTCAGCTCATCGATACCATTGATTTTTAAAAATCAATGTCGATACCTTTAAACAAAAAGCAGCATCCCTAGATACGGGTCTCTGACCTAGTTAGGAATGCCGATAGACATTTTCACCATAGGATGTGCTCAATCTCTCCCAACTCAACCATAGTATGTTAATGGTGTGTATATGACATAATTATAAAGTTATTGTAAATTAATAAATAAATAAAATAAAAATAAATAAAAATAAATAATCAATTAAAAAAAAAAAAATTACAAGTTTTTTTTATAAGAAATTCTCTTGATGATATTAGGTCTAGTTACCCACCATTTGTTTTGCACTTTTTCGAAGGATACACTGTAAAAAGCATTTTATTATGTCATATGTGTTACGAGATATAGGTACCCAGAGAAATTTTAAAATAACACTAATGATTTTAAAATTATAATATCCCAGTGTCACTGTATAAGTCAATAAGTTGATAAATCCTCTAAAATGGTTGAAAATCTTTGAAAATTTATTGGTTTTTCAGTAAATCAGCAAAATACTTCAGTGCACATTAAGATTTCCTAAACATCGTAAATAAGCATTTAAAAATTAGTAAACATATTAGGGTTACTAATTTATTTAGAGTATTCTTTAACTCTTTGGATGCGGCGATTGACGAAAGATTTTTATTTTATATATCTAATAGCGATTATTACGATAAGTCTTTTTGAACATTTTTATCGAACTTCGTCAATATAAAAACATGTTGCGATATAAATGTTTTTTAAATTATACCTTTGACCTTTCACTATAGCTCTTCATTTATAATGTATAGTAAATTCGTTTAAGTTTGTAAGACTCTCAATAGAAATGCGCAAGTCTTGCCTGTCACTCGCTATCGCTATGCCTCCGATTCCTCACCGTTTCCTACAAATAAGGCACCTACGCTCTCATTGTATCTTTATGAATTCAATTTTCTTTTTTTGCAGAATACTTCAGTAACAACCCGATTGCCGCCGAAAAATGACCCGAAATTATGGATTATGACATAAAATGTGCGGCACCAGGACATATAATAAGTTAGCAATGAAATGTGACTTTATATGAGAATTCGTAGTGGTTTAAGTGATTTAGGTTTTTTTAATAGTTACAAAAATGAATCTCAGTGCCAAAGTATTACTATACGCTTTAAATCTAGTGTCATTGTTTAACTACCAATTAGCCCAGGATGACAATAGCATCACGGCGCCAGATTTATCATCGGTAAGTGTCACAACTAGAGTTACTCACAATGTCGATTTGGTCGAATACCGAATATTCGGCCAAAAAGCTGACCGAATAAACGATATTCGGCTACACTAAACGACCTGATTATTTATAACACATACTTTAAAAGTCATTACTTTTTATGTGTAAATTATTTTTTAACTGCCAATTGAACCTTTATCATCGCCAAAGTAAAAATAAATGCGTTTTGGGATAACAAAATTAAGCGATTATTACGATGACTAACAAAATTTATTTAAGAAACCCAGTAAGAAAATCACGATGTTTGTAAATCAAGTCGAAGAAAAATGAGCCGGTTAGTTGGTTTATCAGCGTGCGCTGACGAAACGGTTGAATAAACGTGAAAATAAAATATAAATAAACATCAGCCTTAAAGAGATCTATAAAAAAGTAGTCAACATCATATATCTAAATTTTACATTTAAGCTACAATAACTGCTTTTATGTGTCAAAAAAGTAAGAAAAATATGTAGGCAGTGTTTGTTGAAGACATTAGCAATAAAATATAAATCCTTATTCAAATAAATTAATCCATTATCACAGGCGTTAAATAAAGATAAAATTAGCCACTTACTGTAAGTATTTATGTGGTATAGTTATAATCTTGAAATTAGTAAAGCGTGTCGAGAAACTAGACATCTGAGGGGGGACGGCTTGCACTATATATCTAAAGGTAGCGTCTATAAAAATAGAACCAATTTGATAACCTCCTCTTTTTTTTGACTTCGGGTAAAAGACAAATAAACGGCACCCTACTTAAATTATAAATCGATACGAAAATTTACGCGAATCGAAGCTTCGTTCATTTAAAATAAATGTTGGTAGCATTCGAAATTTGAATTATTTAAAATAAATGTTGGTAGCATTCGAAATTTGAATTATTTCGATATGTCACCTTCATTTATGTCACGGCTTTGCCGAAGTGATCAATTTGTTTGGCAAAAGGATTAGCTTGATATTTGAGATATATGGATGAATAGTGATCGTTAGTCGACTGCAAAAGGACCTTTAAACTTACATTGCACAGTCGAAAGTCGTGCACATCCGTAAGTATACACGGAAAAAAATGATGTGGTTAATTTTACGAAACAGCCGTTGTTAAAATAAGTTTTGTAATGTTAACGTATGATCTTGTAAAATATACAAAAGTCGCTACAAAACAAGAATGTTAAAATTACCAAAAAGATATTGTAAATTACAAAAGCAAGTGTTAAAATTACTTATAAGTAATGGTAGATTTTTTTATTTATTATTTATGTAATTTACTTATTCCAACAAGTACAATGAATCGTAAAGTATAGTAAAGTTAAACAACATTTGTTATTTAATAAAATATATTTCAATTTAGCAACAACTACTGACAATACTGGTAAGCCTTACTGTCGTTATTAGTAAAATTTACATATTTACTCAAGTAAATTTAACAGGGACTCATTTCTTAAAAAATATTAAAAATTTCAGTTTATCCTACGTATATTATTAGTAAAATCAACTATAAACTTTCAGTTAGCATAACGTCATTGATTTGTTATAAAATGAGAAACAATATTTGTTAAAATGAAATGATATTATTAGTATAATTAAAGCATTCGTGTAAGTAAATTTTCAGTCCATAATTCGGTAGAACGTACTCATACATTTTCGTCGTCAGTACCATTATTCATAGTAATATTAACCATTACGTTCCCTGAAATACACAAATTATGTATTTGGTAATAAATACGAAAGAAATTATGTAAATATAACTGTTATTATTCACATAATTTAAGTGTTATCGGATGTTGAAATCACAGTCTAAATTTTAAAAGAAATTACTGAATATGTTTGTTGGTCCTAATATTATTAATAATAAAATTAATCGAAAATCCTCGGTTAAAACAATGATTATTGATTTCGTTAATAATACGAAATAGTACTTGTTAATGTCACGGTTATTATTATTATATCATTTACATATTTCCTACACTACAATTGTCAATAAATACAAACGGAGCTGCCATGGAATTCACCGACCGGAGTCGGGCCCATCATAATACAATTTTTTACACTTCTGGGGGGTGAGCAGTGGATTCCGGACTTACGAACCGGCTGTGGTAGGTTTAGGACAGCTGTCTTGCCACATGTGAGCGTTCACCTTGCCACCCATTCACTCCCCTTTGAAGCCATAGAATTTGAGATGCGCAAATCGCAGTTTTAGATAATTTTTCTAAGAAAGAGTTGATTATTTTTCTGGAAAGGCCAAGATCTTTAAAGAGGTGAAATAGAGATTTAGCTGGCAGGCCACGAGCGCCAACTTCCACCGCGTGAAGGTGAACAGTGAAGCCGTTCCGGGTTACGGCATTTGCAAGATCATGGTATTTATTTAATTTGTACTCGTGGTCTTTTGGGATATTTGATTCCCATGGAACAGTTAATTCTACAATAAGAGCCACCTTCCGAGATAGAGAGTAAAGAGTTATATCTGGACGGAGGGCTGTGCATCCGAGACTTTCAGGGAATTTATACTGCTTAGAGACCGAATCAACCTCCAGAATCCAATCCGTAGCTTTCTCGATTATTGAGAAAGGTTTTGTAGTTAAATGTTTTTTGCATTTAGAGCCATCCCGCACAAACTGTATTGGGGGTTTGGAGGATACTGTCAAACCCTTGTTGGCACGAGCCACTGAGAGACTAATTACCTCGCGAATAACAGCGAGAACTTTGTCATGGCGGTAAGTGTATTATACCGTCCTTGATCTAAGGCCACCTTGCAGCCAGCTAGAATGTGTCTAGCTGTGCAAGGGGTATTGCTACAGAGGGGACAAGAACTATCCTCGGCAAAGCTCCAACGAGCGAGGTTACTGGGGTCTGGAAGTGTATGCTGAAAGGCATTCAAATAAAATTTCAGCATCTCTGGCGTCCAGTCATAGAGCATTACCTTCCAGTGCATTGGAGGCGGAATGCAAAAGTCCCCAATTGTTGTCCAATCATTCTGGCATTGAAGGCCAATAGCATGAGCCATACTCTTGCTGTCGTAATCTCCCCGCAAAAGAGACTTCTTCAAGTCCACGTCGCTCGTGGTTGTACTGCCATACCCCAGACCAGTGCCATTCTGGCTGATTCCAGTAAGGAACTTTTTGTGGAAGTCTACGCGGGCTTGTAGATCATTTGAATCACTACGGCCACTTATTACGTGCTTCGATATTGCCGGATCTTTGGAATTGCACAGAATCGAATTTTTGGTTATTCTGGAGTTGGCGTAGAGCAGAGAGGGCAGTTTAAGCGCTAGCCCAAAATTTTGTTTGGACCTGAAGAGAGTCGAGGGGTCAGCTGGTTTGGCTAAGGACAGCCAGGATTTTAAACTAGCTGTCACCAGCGCATCTAGACGGGACAGTTGGGTTTTGGTAAAATCGTAAATAAGAAAGGGCCATGACAAATGTGACGTTGGATAATTGTCATAGATCCAGGCCTTACGAGGGCCAGAAATTAGCAAGGCATCTATTTTCGCCAGGCAACTTTTGAAATGCTCTATAACATGATCGCCCGAGTCGTGTTTTCCCTGATGGGTGATTTTTCTGCCGAGAAATTTGAAATGATTGTTTGGGTCTATAAGGGAGATATTAGAGCCCTTATAGACCAATTTGGGGTCATAGGATGTAAATTTTGTGCCCATGCGGGCGAGTCCAAGGCAAAAACATTTGGAGGGCTTCACTTTTATACAGCCTGACCAGTCGCAGAAAAGCTCCACTTTCTGTAATAGCAGGGAAATTGTACAGGGAAATTGTACAGGGAATTTCTGTAATAGCAGACATTAATTTGGTATTAAATACGAAAAAATACTTGTTAATGTAATGGTCATTGTTACTAATAACTACGCGTTCTCGAAAGTAACAGTTTGCAATTATTGATTTAGTGGAATTTATTGAATATATTTCGTTACCAATATTTCCTACACTACAATTGTCAGACATTAATTTGGTATTAAATACGAAAAAATACTTGTTAATGTAATGGTCATTGTTACTAATAACTACGCGTTCTCGAAAGTAACAGTTTGCAATTATTGATTTAGTGGAATTTATTGAATATATTTCGTTACCAATACTACACTAATAGCAAAATTTACTAATATGTTTCAATAATTGTAAAGTATATGTATTTGGTAACAAATACAGAATATTTTATGCAAGAATCACTTTTATTGTTAATATAAATTGCCTGTTCACAAACGCTTAATTTACAATCACTAATGTCATTAAATTAACTGAAAAAAATCATTAGGCCCTACTGTTATTTATAGTGAAATATACCATAACGTTTCAGTCTATATAAAGGTCATTAATTTGTTAATATACACGAAAGAGTAAATGTTAATGCCACTGACATTATTAGTATTATTTTCGACATTCTATAGTAAAAATTGCAATCCTTAATTTTGGGGAAGTTCTTGGATATATATGAAATCGAAGACTATCGCGGTTGTTTGACACCCGCGAGGTTTGAAAATCCGCCGTGCACTCAAAAGTCCAGTGCCTGCCGAGAATATGCCACGCAACTCAAGTGGTTAAATTAATATAAAAATTATTAAACTCTTTCGTTGCTCTTACAAAACAATTTTGTAAAAAAGATAATAATGGCAACGTCGCATAGCAAGCAACGGCTTTACCGTACGGCGCGGCAACATAGCATAACGGTCTTTAGGGGACTTTTTAAGATTCGCAGTGTTGCCATATAGGCCGAATTATCCCCGATTGCGGTACTAAATAAATTGGTTGTCTGTAAAGTCGGTTTACGAACGATAAGAATACGATAGAAATATTAATTAAAATTGTAACTAATATTTCTTCTGTCTCTTTTCTACCGAGGTTCATTAGCCATAATGTAAGGTGATATTTTTGTTGTGTTCTGCTTACCTCCAATATGGTTTTACTCATAATATTTGCCATTCTTGGAGCAAGAAAGCTGTAGTGACGTTGTCCAAAAGATGTTAGACGTTTTGGCACTTTAAAGTTTTCCTTATAACGACCTGTTCTCACACTGTTTTTTGTATAAACATTATCTTCGTCCCCAGTATTGTTTTTAAGATGAAGTACTGCTTTAAGGCAATACAACTGCCTTAAATCCAGCAATTGTGCCTCAACAAACAGGTCGTCGGATGGATAACGCCTTGGTTTCCTTAGCATAATTCTGATTATTGCCTTTTGGACAACGCTCACTTTCTGGAGGAGGGTTTTCCCGCAAGCTCCCTATCCAATTATACCATATGTCATAATGGATTGGCATATAGCATAATATATCATTTTTAAGAAAGGCAGACAGAGAATATCTTGCAGTTGTATAAATATGTAAATTAATTTTCTTAGTTTTTTTACTAGACACTCGATTCGTGCTTCCCACCGTAGGTGTCTATCTACCATTATTCCGAGATATTTTATCTCTCGGACTGGTCCAAGTGGTAGACAACGACATGTGGCATCTCGCCGGCAGTCATGAATAATAAGATGATTGCGATCGTCCGGTTGGCCTCTCACGTCGATGCTCAATGGAATGTATTTTGTTTTGCTAATATTTAATGTGAGTAGGTTTTGGTCCAGCCAGGTTTTAATTGCAGCCATTGCGATGTTAGTTTGATTATATACTTTCTCCCAAGTAGAACCGGAAATGACTAACACCGTGTCATCCGCATACGCTATTGTTTTACCGAAACCAAGCTCACAAAGCGGATTTATATACATAGTGAATAGAATTGGTCCGAGAACGCTACCTTGAGGAACGCCATATATCAGCAACCGCGATACACTTTGAGCACCCGTTAAGGTTAACCGTTTGTGTTCTGTTTTCTAGGTAATTGGTAAACCAATTCAAAGCAAAGCCATTGATACCATAACCCACTAATATTTTACAAAGTATTTTATGAGATATAGTATCAAAGGCCTTTGCTAGATCTAAAAATACCGCAATGCATTTGTTTTTCGAATCTAATGCGTCCGTTATGCTTTTTGTAACCTTTTTGTAGCCTCACTGGTACCGACCCCGTTCCGAAAGCCGAATTGATTATTAGATAGAAGATCCATGTTATCTAAGTGTTTAGTGAGTCTTTCCTTTACCACTTTTTCCAGTATTTTGCTCAGATTGTTAAGAAGTGAGATAGGCCTGTAGTTCGCAATATCTGTGTCATCGTCTTGCGTATATATTGGTATTATATTGGCATGCTTAAAGTGATTTGGGAAGATCCCCGTCCTAAAGCTTTTGTTTATTATGTATTCAAGTGGAATGGCAAGGTTGGTTTTAAAGGTTTTTATAATATCTACTTTGATATTATCAGGACCGTTTGAGTTGTTGTTTTTGAGTGTTGATATAATTTTGATAATTTCCGTCTTTGTTGTTGGTCTCAGGTAAAATGACGCCGACTTACTATCATTGGTGTCGATCCTGTCCGCTAGTTCGTCTTCCAGAATATTATTTTTTTGAAGATTTTTATTTGCTAACACATGGCCTATGCTGTTGAAATATTCGTTAATATAATTTACGACTTTCTCAGGGTCTTGATCGACTGTGACTATCTCTCCCATTATATTTAATTCCGAGATTGTTTTATATTTTGTATTACTGAAAGCAATATTTTTGACTGTGTTCCATATATTTTTCGAATCATGTTTGACTACTTCTATTTTTTTTCTATAAAAGTTTCTTTTCGTATTTTTTATTATCAAATGACACAAGTTTTTATATTTTATATAATACTCTTGTAATTCTTCATCCGCTGCATTTTTTAGTATAGCTTTGTGAAGTTTATCCCTATTTCGAACACACCGAACCAATCCATCAGTAATCCATTCCTTGAGTCGTTGCTTTTTATGTGGGATGGGTTTTTGGGTCACTGTGGTGCATTTTTCGATATACCCTTCTAGTTGTGATAAAGTTTTCAGTTGCCTTATCCACGTCGTCTTCGTTTAATACTGTGTCCCAAGATTCATTGCAGATAAAGTGGGTTAGATTTTTTAAGTCAATTTGTTTTGTCGTAATAATATGTTTTTTCTTTTTGTATATAAAGTCATTCATTCCAAAAATTATGGCATAGTGATCACTGATTGCCGTATTGTATACAGCCGAGATATGTTGCAGTCGATATAATAACATAACAACATAATGTAATAACATATTAATACTAAACGTTGATTTTGAATTATAATAACATTAGGTTGTTAAATCAATTACTATTGTTTTATTGAATTTTCAATTTGTACTACTTTTTTTCTAAAATACGATTACTGAAATGACAATAGTTTGATCGCCTCAAAAATAAAGTTGGCTGGCAACGCTGTGCTGTTTAGCGACTTTCGGCCGGCTGCCGACCGATCATGACTATTCGTGTTTTGTTTACCGTGAGTGTCGTCACGCACAATGGAGAACACAATATTATGTGATCTAAGTGAAGAAACACAAGAAGTATTCAGAGGTAAGCTAGTTTATTATTTGCATTGTTCTAGTATTGCTACCAGGGAATATATATGGTATCGCTACCTAGCTTATTTTTTAAAAAAACATAAGCCAACTAACTACTAAATTGGATCATAAAATTGCGTCGGATTTTTAACATTTTTATTTTTTATATTTTTAAATTAGTTTTTATGATGGTTTAAAAAAACTAACTTAACCTACTGTCATAGAGGTGTTTATAAATTATTAAAAAAAAACTAACCTACCGAAATCTATGTGTTTGACGCTTCTTTATATGCCTATATCTCGCTTATTTATTGAGTCCGCCAAAAGATTATTGCAGTTTCGGAATCAGCGTGGTGAATATAGTCGGTGACGTTAAAAAATCTACAATGTAGAACTGTAAAATCGAAGACTATCGCGGTTGTTTGACATTCTATTTTTTACATTTTATTGTAACACATATAACATTCTCTCTGAGAAAAGGCGACTGTCCCCCAGTCAAACTGGGCGATAGTATACTAACCGAGAGCGACACTGTTAAATACTTAGAAATGCACGTTTATCGTATGCTAAACTGGAAGAAGCATATCCAAAGTAAAAGATTTGAGGTCAACCTTAAATACAGAAGCCTCAGTTAGCTCATGGGGAGAAAATCTAAACTGATTTAATAATTACCAATATAAAGTAAATCACCGACCTTTATATATTTTACTCGGATCAAAGATTTTTTTATTTCTAAGAGGTCACGGTAATCTATAAATAATTTATAACTTAATTATGAAATTTCAGATTCACGCGATTTGGTAATTCTAACACTTCTTGCGGCCAAGATAAAGCCAACCAGCAAAGTAAGGGATACAGCTGAAAAGAAAAAATTCTGCAAGACATCTATCCAAGAGTCCAAGGAATCCTTCATTTTGCACGTGACGGTTAGGCTGCTTTCATATTATTTAGCAAGTTTGCAAAGTATACCTATTTAGTATACAAAGTTTTCTATATAACATATGAATGATCAATTATTATTCTTTCCAGAACCATGCTGACGTTGAACAGCAGCTGAAAAACCGGAGAGACGCATATGAAAGAAAAGGACTGACTTGTCAACCTTGTGTGATCGCTGTTGGTGCTACTGTGCAAGAAGTGCACGACTTCCTAGTTGTGCTGGATGACATCAAATACCAAGTTGGTTCAATATTGAAAGCTGTTGATATTTGCTTTAAATCTTACATGGTTTTTAACGCGTGCTATCCGCTGGAGTGTGAACAAATATGGCTATTTATACAGAAGTATTTCTATGAGATCGATTTAAAAGGCGATAAGAAACTCTCATATGTTTCTGCCTTTATGGCAGAGTTGATGTGAAATAATTGTATCTACTTAAAAATTCAACATGTGGAACTGTTTTAATTGCAGTGCAAATTTAAGTACTTCTAAAAATTTAAGTTGAAGTTTGATAAGTAGATACATGGTCAAATTTGTTTTTGTTGAGAATATTTTTCAAGTAAGTTGATACCTAAAGTAGCGCGCCTTCTAATAGTACTTTTGTAAAACTTAATAATTACCGTTCACATTAAATTCTGATTTGGTCTATTTTCTATGAATATATGTAAGTACCTTATGAAAAAGTAATAGCAAACAGATTTAATATAAAATGTAAAGAAGTAATATAAGAAGTGGCCTGTTTCCATTCCCCACGAAACAATATTAAGGAAATGGGTTCAGTGTTTTGATATTATAATAGCAAACAATGTGAGAGATTTTTTTATGTACCTACTTATATTTAAAGTTTGATAAATGTTAAGTTAAAGTTGAAGTTTGAAGTTGAAGTTTGATTTTGATTTTGTTTTGAAGTTAAGTTGAAGTTAAAGTTTGGTAAATTAAGTTGAAGTTTGATAAATGTATATTTTTTGTGTCTATAATAAAAGTGAATAAAAAATATTAGTTTTATTTTACAGAATCGCACACATGAAACGAAGCACTATTTTAGCAATACAACACAGGTTGGTTTTTCAGAAGGTTTCACCAATTTATTTTACTGAATACTATCAGGTATGTATATTAAGTAGATACAACCAAAGCATTATGGGTCACACAACAGACCTTTATTTTTAGTATTAATCAATAACACATTGAGTTTTGAATGATAAAAGTATTCAAAACTAATCTTAATTTCATCAGTCCACGAAGCACCAAGCTGAGAATTCTCAATATTTAAACTGAGATCTCTCGAAAAGTAATTCGTCACACACTCTTTTGTGACAAGTATGACAGTTCTCAGCTTGATGCTTCGCTGGTGAAATGATGATTATGTATTATTGGTTGATGCTACAAATTAAGGTCTGGTTGTTTTAGTAATAATGCTTTGGTTGTATCTACTTAATATAACTGATAATATGCACTAAATAAATTGGTGAATACTACCAAATAAACCTGTGTTGAAATTACATAAATAATTTAGTGAATACTAACAAATGTATCATTTGTAGCTATTACCAAATCTACATTTATAAATACTGCGAATCAATGTTTTGTAATAATTACAATTTAATTAGTTGATTCTAGCAAATGATACTATGTTGTATTTACGTGCACATCTTATTAAATACTACGGAGTAAATTTCCTTAAATTCACAAAATTACATTGGTAAATCCTGCAAAATTATGTTTTTTAATATTCACAATTTATTTAGTTGATCTTACGAAATAATACATAGTTTTATTTACGTACACTTCTCATTAAATAATACCAAGTATATTTCCTTGCCTTCACCAAACGAAATTGGTAATACTGCAAATAATATTTTGTAATATTCGTTGATCTTAAAAAAATATTACATTGTTATTTTTACGTATACTTCTTATTAAAAGCTACCAAGTAAATTAAATTGCAGTTACCAAAGTAAATTGGTAAATACTGCAAATTAATGTTTTGTTATATTAATAATTTAAATAGTTGATCCTAGGAATTAATACATAGTTGTATTTACATACACTTCTTACTGAATAATACCAAATAACATTTCATGTATTCACAAAACTAAATTCGTATTTAACTTATGATACCGTTAGTTATTACTAAATACATTTCGTAAAATCATCTAAAGTTTTAATGTAACATTTAGCAAGACTATTCTATAAATTTAACAAAATTGTTTTGTAACATTTACTAAACCTATAAAATCATTCCAATCAGTTCAAACAATTACTTTACTAAATTAAATTTGTCAAATCTATCAAAAGAGTTGTACTTCTTACTAAACTTTATTTGTATTTTTAATTAGAAAAGCCGGAAGAACTAGTAAAATTAACACAAATATATCTGGTGACATTAACTTAAGTATTTGTAAGTTATACAAGAAGTGTTAGTAAACAATTTAACTAAAAATGTTTAGTAGTATCAACATTTTTCTCGATAGGACCTATATTAACATATAGGTTTTGTAAAATATGCATGGAATTTCGTAATATTAATCAATTTTTTTTTTCCGTGTAGTAGTATTTTTCCTGTCCATCCTAGAACGGGCTAGTCCCAGTTGGGTGACAGAATCAAATAAGCAAAAGGTTAAGGTTTTGCTATTCGGTTCCTGTTATTTTTATAAGCAAAAACAATCTTTTATAGTAATTTTTAAGGTTTAATACTTTTTTCATTTATTTTTTGTACATTTAGCCTCATTGTTAACAATATTATAAGTAACTCGGAAAAATTGAACACCGAAATGCAGCGAATGCTCAGTGCCCACCTAACTACGATTAAACTGTCTCGTATCTAGGCGGGTCAGACTAAATAATTAAAATAAGTAATACAACCTATGTAACAATTTGCCTAATTAACGTTAAAAACTTTTTATTTTTATAATCAATGAATGTACTTAATTAAGATTGAATAATATGTAATAATAAATAAATAACACTATAATACAAATCAAAATACTAAATTTGTAAAAATAATACAATGTAGGTAATACAATATGGCAAATACACATATACGTAAATACGATTTCAATAAATAATAAATGCTATATGGTATAAACATATTTAAAATTTAATAAAATTAGTGATCTGTTTAGTCCACTAGTGATCTGATTTACCTACTTAGGAAATTCATTTCAAATCAAAATCGTAGCTGCCAAAACCTAGTACAGCATTGAGTAACCTAATACCCTATATAATCAATGCTACTAGTTTCGTTTTATTTCGACCACATCCCTGTAATGTGTATCTTTTAAAAGACCATTAGGACGATATAAAACCAAATTGGATCCATCAAGTTCTACCGCAGTCCACTAGTGATCTGATTTACCTACTTAGGAAACGCATTTCCTATTAATCATTACTTTTTATGATACCACGATGGTGACTGCTAATAAACTGTATAGGATATGAGTGTTCAATCGCCTTAGCGGCAATGCATAACTGTTCAACAAGGAAAATATAATTGATGTGTTAAAATGGGTTTTAAATTATTGCGTAACAGCAACACCATTGATTATATATGGCACTAGTGTTATTAGCCGGTGTTGCCCGTATTATATCCGTGCTCAAATACCTTTTTATAACAATTTTCATGGCGATCGGTTGAACGGTATAAACGTTGATTTGCCGCAGCGCCATCTGGTGACGAGTTACAGTAAAGTGTATAGCACGAAAATATTATGTGGGCTCAAATGTCTATGTACCTATACCAAGTTTCAAGGCGATCGGTTGGGCGGTATAGTAGTTGATGTTCTGCAGCGCCATCTGGTGGCGTTACAATAAAGTGCATAGCGCAAAAATATTGTGCGTTCTCAAATGTTTTTGTATACCCATTCATGGCGATCGGTTGAGCGGTATAGAAGTTGATGTACTGCAGCGCCATATAGTGGTAAGTTACAACAAAGCGGTTGTAACGTACGACTAAGCAACAATCATAGAAACCTTCTCCATGATAAAAATACATATATGTGCCAACTTTTATGGCGATCGGTCAAACGGTTTCGAGCTAGGTAACGACCAAATTTGGTTGCACATCAGAACACCATTGACTACGTAGCGACAAATATTGGCAGTAATATTATTTTCTAATTCAAAAGCAGCCTAAGATTCATACCATATATCTCTATTGCCATAGATACATAGACGGCCGCTAGAATAATTTCGCGCGTCATTTCGCGGATATTTCTGATAAAATTCCATTATCAAACATTATTTTTTTTTTCGCGAAATCATAATTTTTTTCATTGGTTTTTATAAGCTAATAGCTAAATATTTTTGTATGTAAACAAACAAAACGAGATATTATTTTTGATAGAGAATTTAATAAAGATCACTATAGTATTTACAATTTTTAAATACGGTTCCGTATTTTTCCGTAAGATAAAAACAAGTTAGAAATGCCGAGTTATTTTCACTTTTTCAAGTTTCTCATATTTATTCATAATTATATACGAAATTCTATATACGAAGTTTCAATGCAATCATTGCACAGATATTCTATTATATAAGAAATTTCAATGCAATCAATGCACAGTTATTCTTTTTATGATTCCTATAGTAGTTCCATAGTTATAGTGCTTTTTGTCGAGTGCGGTGATATTGCAAGAAATTCCAATAAATTGCCGCGGTCTGCCATGAAATTATGCCGCTACTCGAAGGGTTAAGCTCAGATAGACAAGTAGGTATACCAACACCCATTTTTATATGTACATATATATGTATATAGATTAGATTTCTCAACTCGTAGGATATGGACACCCTTCGCGCCGGCGAAATTGCAAGTGAAAACGTATGCAAATAATCTGTTCTTCTTGTTATTGAGTCTCTAATAAAAGATTTTATTGTATGGCTGGATCCTTGGTTGCATTTTAACAGCCGCATACAACGTTACAAATGATGATTAATTATCTATAAGACTGTAACCACAAGAGAAGAAGAAGCTCAGCGGTCTGAGATCCGCACGCAACTTCTTCTTGTACCTTATATTTATTATAAAATGAAATGGAGTCCACTCTCGGTGCACTTTCTCCGGCATTTTTTTGCTTAATCGGCAGTTGTGAAGTACTAGTGAGCACGTTCGGAGGTGATCATCTTCTTTGCGGTATACGCCGCCTGCCTACGTATCGTGGGTTCCTTTCTTGCAAAATGCATCGCCAGGGGCAGCATGCATGCCGAAGCGAAGCCGAGCGAAAGTAATTAATTCCCATACGACACGTACGTATCATGTATAAAAAAAACGTAGATCGGCTCTTACATGTAATTATTTGGGCACACGGAAATATTGTACAAAACGTTTATGCTCAGTACCAGGCAACATGCACTAACGTTAAGCTAATATGAGTAGTAACGTTCAAATAATTCTGCTAAAAATATAGAAATAGAAATATATGTATTGTCCAAATTATGATGCAACTTTTATGGTGATAACGCATGTCATTACTTCTCTCATAATTCCCTTTTATCATAACAGTTTGACAATTACTATTCCGGCCCACCAATCGACCAGAAGGGAAAGTATTGTGAACGCGCATTTTTTTCCGGATGGAGACGGAAATATCTATGTTGAGGCCCCCTGAGACGATTACAACCATTTCCAGATTAAAATATGTATGTGTGTCTATCTGTCTGTCTATGTGTGTGTGTCTCTCTGTGTATCTGTATTTGTGACTCTGTGTATTCTTCCACGATAGCAGCTAAACGCTTAATCCGACTGTGCTGAAATTTGGTACTCAGGCAACATTTGTTCATGGCAAGAGTTGAAATCGGTCCATCAAAGGGCGCCTTATATTGCTATATACAAGCCGCTACTGCACAGAGACAAGCAAATGCCATCCCGTTACTGACCAGTCCAATAAAAAAAAGAATTATTAGAGGATATAGGTCTAAATTAGTGAAGCAGGGCTTGAGGATTAGACAGTTTCAGCAGGATGGAGTTACAACACATACGGTATGCAAATAAGCAGATTCGAAGGCACATTACTATGAATGTTGAGGGTGCTGTTTATAGTTTATGGTTGATGCCAATGATCCCCAGACCCGAGGTAGCAACCGAAGGGGAATAAATACCTAGAAACCTCTAAAATAGCTCCCATTTTGTTAAAAAAGATATAAAACTACAATAGTTTTGGACCAATCATTCTTGGGGATGATATTATAATTAGCACGCAACAAATTTCCAAGGACCCACTAAAAAAACTGAAATTATTTAAATATGAAAATAATTTAAAAAATGATTAATAAATAATATTACGGACCTTGTCGCCAACTACGAGATAATCTTGGTAGGTTTGTATGAGGCGACAATGGAAAATTAGTCGCAGCTAAGTAATGAAAAAAAAATGTAAATATTTGGGTGTTATGTTTGAGGGTTAAGATGAAGATGTTAACGACATATAGTGTAGTAGTTCATTAGGAAAAAACGGGCTTTTCACAGGGATAATTTAGTTTCAAAATTGGAGGGGGGTAGCCCTCAGAGCCCCCGCATGGACGGCGACCGGGGCGGCCACAGACCGTATTAAAGCATCCTCTTAGTAGTTTTTCTATATGACCGTTTTATATGGTAGTTTTTCTATATATACAGTTTATACAATTCAATCATGGAGAATTTCTGTATAATTCAACTAATTTCAAAGTATTGCCACATATGCCAAGTGTTTCTATTATTTGAACTTAGGTACGAGTATTACATATATTTGTACTACTTCTCAGTTGACTGCTGCGTGCCGCTCCTAATATTTTAAATTAAATTCATGATGGCATAGTAGCATAGTTAAGGCTAAGTTTTTAATTGAATTGTGTCCTATCTTTCCTTTCCTAATATTGGATAGGATCGTACAACTCATAAGTGGCCCGAGCGAGGGAGTACCTTCTTCGGATTCGACAATACGAAACGCGATTTAAATCACTAATTACGCAATCATTGATTTATGACACGTAGTTAATTTCACTTGGAGAATCGCCATTAATATTTATTATTCTGCCATTGTTTTAGGATTTACTGTTACTGTAGTATTCAATGCGTCATTACACCGTTAAATATTGTGTATCTTGTGACGTTTTATTTGACATAATATAAAATATTTTATGATATTTTTCAATCTGCGATTTGTGATTTTGTTTTTGGGATCTTTTAACTTGTAACGATTTTGATGAAAGTGATGTAAAAGTGACGTGAAGTGAAGTTGATTCAAATGTATAATACATATGTCTGAATACCTATGACCATAAATGTTTCGCTATTGTCGTCACTTCGGCTGATTAATTTATGATGCAACCACTGTCTTCGGTTGATGTCTTTAATATTCGTCTCTCAACCGCCAGAGAGTGCGCGTGCCGCCAGCAAATTATTGAAGGGTGAAACAACGAACGGTTTCTATGCATTCGGAGCACGTCGGCTATTACCGAACATACAGCCGAGATTTATTTATGACTGCTACACATTCGTCATACTGAAGTAGAAGCATAGACGCATGGAAACATGGAAACATAGTAGATCCCTTTCAAGAATGACTAACACTTTAGAAATTTCATTACATTAATTTTAAGGGGTAACTGGTATGAAAATTTAACAATATTTAAAAAAAAAAAAAAACTGACTTTTTTTGTTGAAAAAATTTCATTAATGAATGGTTTTATTACAGGCGATTTACATGAAAAACTGAGTTGAAAGTCATTTGTTTATTTTTTTTGATTTAGTATTGAAAAACAAAAAACAAGTTTCTAGTTTAATAACCTATTACAGATTTCCCCTTAAAAGAAATCTCGGGACGTCGATATACTCCGCATATATAGCGGTACTTTGTGACTATCATACATTAATAATATTATGGCTTATATTAATTATATTTAAAAACTACAATCTAATCATAATTTTACAAAATTTAGACATGGCATTTATTTTCATCATTAAAAATTTAACGGGTCAACACAATATTAATGCCATCACTAAAATCACAATTTCTTAGTAAGACGGAATTTCAAACATTTTCAAGTAAAAAAGGAGTTGCTGTTGGAAAATTCTTTATTTATTACATTACAATATATGAAGGCAATTGGTAAATATATTTTATATAATAATTAATTTATAAGTATATTACATTTTAAATGGTGGTTATAAGAAATAGACTATCGTAATGGTGTATAGTGCTATAATTATATAAAGTTAGAAATTCGACGGAGATTTCTGAGCGAAATCTTGCTTTAGTGCAATTAGATGAAGAATTGATAATGATGATAATGGAAGTTATTAAATATCATAATTACTAATTATGTATTATAAAATGATTTCCCGGTACAAAAATTTGTATTATGGAATATCACAACATTTATCGCCATCATTATGATGCGGTGTTTAAATTGATCCATATTGGCGTGCTGTGCCGCGCGGCAAAGTAATAAAACCTATAAACGCAGCAATCGCTTTTTATGCGCTCTATAATCTATACTCTCTTCATTAAGACAAGTCGTGAAAATGCTGTTTGTGTCACTTTTTATCTTCTTTGATATAGCGGAATGAAATCATCATCAACATAATGTCTTGTTTGCTTCTGGTCCCTAAATCACCTTTTAAAAAATAATAAACTAATAGTTTTCCAATATAAAATTCGCAGAAAGACCCCGCATATACTTACTTAGAGCCGCATTTAGATACTCAGCAGGCAAACGGAAAGTAGGAATATTGATACATATGGATAGATTCTTTTAGTCGTGTCATGGTACACTTTGACGATACAAATAAGGAATGAAAAGGATTGGCACAAGACAAAGACAGAGTGATCCAGAATATACTAAACGGTGATCGACAAAAGCGAGAAATATTGACATAAAGACCATAATATACTATTTACTGCACTCACAGACAACCTCCTACTTTTATGTATCGGCTTCAAGTTCCTTATATACTGGATGATTGATTTAACATCCCCACCCTTCCTTAAAGGCAGGTTTTCCTCAATCCTAAAAAAGTGCCCCCTTGTGTATTCGGCTTTCCGTCTCAGGAGCATTCCTGGCTGGGTTGTCACAATTTATTCGTTCGTCCTTAAAGGACATGCTTCATTTAAAAGTTAAAGTCTATATGTAAGGGTTGTGAAATGTATGGAATTAAGAAATGTTGAGAATTTTGTCTTAAAATAATATCTAAATATTTTTTCCTGAATAAATATAGTGTTTTACCTTGTATGTTTGTATATTGAACACGTAACGATAAAATAAAAGAAACATAAAAATGCGATTCAGTAGTAAAGAAAAATATATGCATATTTACGTGAAAATTGTGTAATCAATTACCTTTTTTTATAACAGAATTAATCACAATTTCAAAATTTGGCCCTTAACGGCTTTCGTCGACGAGTAAATATTTCTAAAACACAAGTTGCTCGTACTGATACGGTATTTTTTCGGTTTTCTTAGGAACTTTTTTTTAAAAAGTGTCTCGAGGATTCACGGGAAGTCCGAAGAGTAATAATAATAATATTAATAATAATAATAAAACTCTTTATTCTTAAGAAAAGGCGAGCTTATTGCCTGCAGGCAATATTTTAGAGCTAACCTGTACTATTGTAAGAACATTATTTGCGAGTAGACTACATAACTTAACCTATATAAAGAGTATGACAAATAAAATAGAGGAGGATAGAAAGAAGTATATACTTTACTCTTTGTGGGCACAGATTTGCCACATCAAAATAATCTATCACCTGTAAGGACGCTAAAGTTTTAAAAGGAGGGAAATGGGAGGGGAAATGGAATTTATCTGGAGGATTTCAAATGCTCTCTGAGTCTGTTTTTAAAAGTTGGTATGCTTGGCGCGGTTCTCACATTTTTCGGCAAAGCATTCCAAAGACGGGCTTCATGGACGGTGAAAGAGAATGAGAAGAAGTCACTGCTGTGACTAGGGATAGAGTAGCAGGTTGTTTTTTGATCTCAGAGGGCGTTCATGAGCCGATAGTGCAGTAAATCTGCCGGTAAGATAATTGGGAGCGACGCCATCCAAGATCTTGAAAAGCATACAGAGAACTCGCATGTCTCTTTTAGTAATATAGTGTTTTTTTGATTTTCCGTTATACTCTTATGTACTCATCTTCTATTTGGACCTTGAAAAAAGGTTAAAATAGCGTCGCCCTAATTGGACGTTTCAACCACGAGTTTCTAACACGTTGGCTGTCCGAAAGCAACGCCGTTGGGATCACGTGTGTCTATTTCCTGTGCAACGGGCTCACCAGTGTGGTCAGAATCCTTTATTTGTCTTGTAAATTAACATTAGTTGGCGATGTTGACATTATTTTATTTTAGGCTAGGCGGGTGGGCTGTGTTTCATAGTTCAATTCTTACGTGTTTTTCAACTGGTAACACTGTTATCTCAAAATCAATGTTTCTTTTCAGATGTTTTCGATGTTTCTTTTCAGATATTTGGTCGTGTGGTGCACATTATCAACGAAATTGATGTGAAGATACCGAAAACTTAAAAAAAATCAAATACCCATTTTAAGATGCGTAAAACATCAGTAATGAAAATTTCATTTTCATTACATGAAATTTAATTTTCGTCACAAAAATTGTAGTTTCATTACAATCCATTATTTTAATTTTCTTCTGCATTCAACTGTGACGATAAGTTCCAAAAATTATATGCCACTTTTCTATACCTACATATAATTTTCTAGACACGTTCCGTATAATGAACATCCGTTTTCGGTTACATAAACGTTAAAAAACTCATTTTCGAAAAAGACCAGTAAGTTACGTTTGTAGAGTGTCTTCTTTTTCCACTCATATTTCTTTGGGCATTCCAAAGTTAATTTGGTTTTGCTGAAACAGTAAACTACGTGCAAATTTAGGTCAAACTTTTTCAACGAGAAAATTAATCGTATGCAAGCATTCGAAATGTTTCAAGTTTGTTTAGATGTTCCTTGTTCGCATCCGAATACGCTGCTATATCAGCGCAATGTATGTTATGTAGAAGGATGGACTGTGGCGTTTGATGCTTACTTAATGTTTTGTGCACTTTTCGTCATGTTTTGTGCTCTCAGTGCACTTTTCATTTTACAGAAAAGTGCACTGAGATCAATTGCAGGAGTATCCCGTGACACGCATTGTGAACCATACTTTCTTAAGTACAAAATACTGACTTTTACCTCTGAATATGTTTTAAAATGTCTACTATATGCTAAATCTAATATTAACGAACAAGGGGTAAACGGGAATATGCACTCCCACAATACATGCAGACGTGATGATGTTATCTTACCTAAAGTACGCCTTACGCGGACACAAAAGTCCTTTGGATATTTGAGCTATAAGCTCTTTAACCAGCTACCACTCTCCACAAGAAAGATGGAAACAAAGGCGTTTAAAAGATTTATTAAACAAAAGCTGCAATCCACCGATGCTTTCTATAAGCTGTGTGATTTTTTTGAGCATGCCGATTCTTTTAAATGGGAATAACATTAATATGTAACTTTCAGGTACCTCATTTTAGTTTTTATTGTTTAATAATAATATCATGAATTTAATATTTAATATGTAGATTATATTTTAACGTAACATACCTGACCATATATATACGTTGTTTTTTTCCAATTTTGTTTTAATGCTTTCTATTGTGTGATTATTTTTTGTATAGAGTGCCTAAGGTGACTATTAATATTCTTATAATAATTATCTATTTTATATGTATACTCATGTAAATCGATTCGGTTTTTTTTTTATTTTTATTTGTTTATCGTGTAAAGCCGACTTTAGTCAAGGCTATTGTCAAATTAATTAATATTTCTGGTTTAATAGTTCTATATCTACATATATAAATATATTACTAGCAACTGGCGAATCCTAATATGCGATAATTAGCTTTAATTGATAATTCATGCTTTTATTCTGTATATTCTGGAAGAATAAATTAAATACTGAAATACTAAAATACTGAATGCTCGAGTGAGTAGGAAATTTCACAAGCACGAAGTCAGTATATTCAAATGGTCAAATAAACATCAGCTAGTGAATGGATAGAATCGGTGCTCTTTTTGAGACATCCAGTAATAACCTAATTTGTTTTATTTACAGCCGTTCCTGAATCCGGCATACAGCCTGTTTCGCTTCCCAAAACGAGGCCGCTACATTAGAAAGCAGAAGACTTACCTGAATAGCTTTCCGTTCCCGTGCCAGAATCAGACTGGCTTTCACCTGGCGCGTTCCAAGGAACGTCCTACCAGCGTCCACCGTCTTCGACCCGGCGACATAGACGTGGTAGGAGCTATGGGCGATTCTCTAGTAGCCGGCAATGGAGCACTTGAAGAGTTTGCCCTAGGGGCCATCATCGAGTACAGAGGAGTCTCTTGGTGTGCTGGTAAGTCAATGCTTGGGATTGTATTTACTTTGAAAGTACATAACTTGGCACTTCTGTGGCCACACCATTGCACATGTAAAACGTTGCATGTAAACCCAACCTTGAGTTTCTTAACCACCCGATTAACCCTATATGCCGTTGAGGTCGACTATAACTATGTAGTTTTCTAATAGAGAAAGAAATAAGCCTTATTTTGATTTTATTGAAATTTAACTTTGACTCAAGCTTTTTCTACAGCTTCGGTTGTAAACAAAAAACATTCAAAAGTCGTTTTCTGGTCAAATTTCAAAATTTCAACCAATGTTACTTTAAGTATTTATATTTATTAACTTCATTTTTAGAGTTTTATAACTTTTAATTATGATATTAAATACATCGTAAAACTACACGGAACTCAGAAATAGATCCAGAAATGTCCTTGCGCAGAAAACCTACAAAAACGAAGTGTTTATTGCGATATGTAGAACTATGTTAAATATATAAAGTAACGAGGTTTACCACATACCCGTAGGACATATATCAAGATTATATTTTATGGTATTCGTTTGTCGTTTGTACTATTTTTCAACTGGAAATCTTGTGTTTTTTTTTTAAATTTTACAAATCACCACTTACCTGACCCCTCAGGAGTCTATGCTTCAAATTTCAAGATTTAGCCAATACCCTTAGGGCACATATCAATATAATAGTTTTGGTATTTGTTTGACGTTGGTACTTTATTGAGTTGAAAATCTTTTGATTTTTTTTTTAACTATCTTACTAATTCACACCGCTTACTTGATCCATCGGAAGTCTATTTTTCAAATGACAAGGTTTATTTAACCAATGCCTGCAGGGCATAAATCAATATTATAATTGCTGTTTTTCGTTTGTATTAATTTTCAACTAAAAATATTTTGTTTTTTTTAAAAACTTACCGCCGCTTACCTGACAACCCGAAGTCTTTGTTTCAAATTTTAAGTTATCGGTTAAGCAGTTGAACCTGGAGGTCGGTGAACACAGAAATATAGATTCCGAAATCTATTATATTGTCAAGGTTTTGCCCGTGTCCGCAGGAAACGTATCGATAATGATTTTGGTCTTTGTTATCGTTGTGTTTTTTTTAACTGTTTTTTTTTTAAATACTTTTTTTTGAACTTTTTATGAATCTACCCGCTTACCTGATCCCTTATAAGTCTATGTTTTAGGTTTCAAGATTTGAAATTTCAAGGTGTGGCATATACCTGCAGGGCACATATCAATGTAATAGTTGTGGTATATGTTTGTTGTTTGTACTATTTTTAGCTGGAAACCTTTTGATTTGTTTTTTGAACTTTTTATAAGTCACACCGCCTAGTTGACCCATCAGGAGTATATATCTAAAGCACACGATTTATCCAGTGCCTGCAGGACACATGTCAATATAATAATTTTGGTATTCGTTTGTAGTTTGTACTTTTTTCCTGTTTTTTTTTAAAATAAATTTTAATGATTAACACCGCTTACTCTACCTTACGGGAGTCTCTGTTTAAAATTTGAACATTTTATGAAATCTTCATAAATCACACCGATTACTTGACTCCGAAGGGGTCTATGTTGTGAATTTAAACATTTATGAAATTTTCATAAATGACACCGATTACTTGACTCCAAAGGGGTCTATGTTTCAAATTTCAAGTCAATCGGTTTAGCCGTTTAAGATTGCAGGTCGTTGTACACAGAGATATAAAAAGTCAAACAGTAATATAATGAGATGAAAAAAAAACATATTGACATTATTTAATTGAGAATGACAAGGTTTGTTTGTTTGTTTCTACCCTTTATTGTGAAATTTCACAATGGGCGGGTTTATTGACATGACATATGACAATTTCTTACAACCAACCCTACTATGACGTGTTTATATGTATGTATGCGTGTAACATGTGTGTAAGTGTGTGTCTTGTTATTGCATTCGATCGACAGAATAGAAAATGCAATTCCGTTAATTAGATCCCAACGGATAATGGTGACCCAGCCGGGAATCGAACCCGGGACCTTACGACGTAAGATCAGGCGACAATGTATTGTTGAAGCAAAAGATATATACGATAATGCGCTCTTAGTTACATCTAGGAAAAATATATAGGAAAGCTTTAGGAAAGTAGATAGTGTAACAATGTCTCTAGTTGCTATGGTTAGTTTGTCACAAGAAATATTATGTGAGTTTTTAGGAGTGGCGGAATTACCGAAGATGATTCTCTACACTGCATCCGCACAAAACTTGCATACAACTTTGTCTTGCGTGAACTAATTAATCAAATTACTCTGTAGGCGAGGTAAGTAGATACTCATGTGCTGCAATTGTCAGACCTAGTGAGGTTACGATTACGACGTCACTCATTGTGCCGTAACGTGTCACTTACACCGATCACACCGACACACTGCCTGACTAAGTATTCTGATGCACGCATTGCATGCCTTGCAATCTAACTGAACACCTTATCTCACACATATTTCGCTTTCATTTACATTATTTATTTTAATTGCCGACGATTAAGTGATTCCGATTTAATAATTCAAGTGAAGACGACCGTCAAGTGATTCCGATTTAATAATTCATGACTTATCAACATTTTGAATGCGTTTTTTAACATGATGTTCATGTAATGGCATTGTCACTTTATATATTTTGATATTGGCGCTAAGTATATAGGGTATTAGATTGTTCAGTACCGTAGTACGTTTTGGCAGCCAGGATTTATTTTTTCCAAATATTGTTTAATTTTCTTTTATATTCAACATGGCGGCCTTCGTGGTATAGCAGTATGGCCGCGCACTATAGATGGCGCTCTTAACCCGCCTTTACCACAGTTTACTGAGGCTGCCTATACGGTATCGTATCTCAAATTAAAAAATATATAATAACAAACCTATTTTAAAATATTAGCTCTTTTCACCTTAATATTATTTGCATAAAAATATTAATTTTAATTTGGTAGACAGGTTTCAATGCGTAATATTTAAGCAGTTTAAAGTTCAGGTAGACTAATAGGTGGCATTGTGTATCTCCGTATTATTTTCGTGATGAAATCAGCCTATAAAAAAACGCGATAGATGGCACTAATAATCACATGTTATTATTGTTATCATTGTTTAACTTATTGAGTTTTTATAATCAATCAGTTCCTCAGTGAAATACCATTGATTATCAATGTTATTATACATGACCAAATAGTTTCGCCAGACAATGCTATCAGCCCCACCTGCATGTCACCGACGTAGAAAGTTTGCCGAAACGCATAGAGTTTCAATGAGTACTCGATGCAACAGATTCAACGATTTACTCCTTTTGTTACCTACTTATTTTAGATTTCTTCACATACGTCATTTCAAAAATTGTGCGAAATAAAATATTGAAATCGAAGAAATTCCATAGTTTCGCAATTCCATATATTTTTTTAACACATTTCAAACTAAATGTACGAGTTCACGAGACTCACTTTACAGAAAATGGCTGGTCACTTGCGGATAGAATAAGAAATGCTCTCTGATATTCTCGTAAAAACGTAATACTTTTTTGACGAGCGTCGAATAATTTACCGATTGCGCAGAAGAACATGTAGATTAAGATGTTATAAAATACCAGACGAAAGGCGAAGCGATTAGAAAAATGAATGTGTAGCTTAGGTAGAAACAATTTTTGTAGCAATAAACAACTAGCAAGAAATCTTTAAATATTTATGACCTTTTATAATTTTTAAATGTTTGATAGTTTAAAAAGATTTTTCTGGTGTAAAATATATTTTGTTGTATCTTTCTATTTGCAAATAAATAAAAATTAAACATTAGACCCCATACAATAAAATATTTATTTACAGAAATTAAATATAGTAAAATTTATTGAAAAAGTCATAAAATAATTTGGAGTTACAGAATATCCGTAAGAAGCGGGGGACAGGAGAGGAAATTAGGGATATGATATGGTTTTTCAGAGATACTTCAAAGTAGAAACGGTTGGTGCGTTTCTGATATTGGATAGGACCTGGCTCCATAGTCTAGCTGCATGAACTGTAAGGAAATATGTAAAAAAAGTAGAATTTTGGGTGGGAATCGCAATGTTACTATCGTAACTGGAACGGAGCGGGAAAGATTTACTTCCCGAGTGTTTTTTCAGATATACCTACATAGGTACTATGTAGGAAGGAGCGGTGGCAATTTTGGTGATGTTGTTAAGAATGGATAAGATATGTTAGTTCCATGCTCACGTATTCTAAACCAAATAAGTCTACTTCTATACACAGAGTAGGGTTCAAATTTATAAATTATAATAAAAAATATTATTTATTTGATAATTTACATTCATTTGTAGTAAATGGATATATAAAATTATAATGTCATAGTAGCAAAAAACTGATAAAATGTTATGTCAGAAACTCTTGCCAGTGATCCTGTTTTAATGTCACCTAACTAGGCAACAGCCTGTTCTAGGGCAGACATTTATTGTTGTAAATATATGTATCAACCAATATAAAAAACTAAGTAATGAGAAATATAGAAAAATTAAAAGAATGTATACACTAAGAGTTATTATTTATTTATGCAAGCTGGACAATCAAAATAAAATTGGAAATATAAATTTGTTAACCATAACATAATCTTAAGCTTAATGCATAAGTTTTACAGCTCCTTTAATGTGTAAAAGATGACTTTCAAACTCACATAAAATTGTACACAATGTACCTACACCCTAACGTGTAATTTCTCGCGAATAAACATTGAGCAATAACAATAAAACATTGCAATTATCTTTATGCTATGTACAACATGAAGTCGCATGTGTTGCCTTTACTGTTTACAACTGCTGCTATGTCCGGCTATACCCATATTTGTCGTCGGAATTTCACCGCCAAATCAAGCCGCTCGGGTGTGCCAATGAGTTGGTGTTGCATTCTGTAATCATTTAACCCTGCTTTAGCTAAAGAAAAAGGGATTTTACTGATTTTGAGGTTGCTCGGAGTATTAAGATATACAGTTTTAATATTTTTTTCAAATTTGGTTTCTAAATGTGTATGTTTTTACCCGTTTTTAACCTTTGGGTTATCATTTAAAAAGTAGGTAAATTCTTTTTTTTTTAATTAGATTTCTTAATAACAATACTTGTTTAAAATATACCAGACTAAATATATAGTACTTTATATAAGCAGTTTTTTATATGTATATATTTTTTCTATATGATAATCTCCATATGATAGCGGCGGACTTATTACGTACGTTCGTATAGGAAGGACGGAAGAGCAATTTTTGGGCTCAAAAGGGTTTTCGTCATTTGTTTTCTTAATTGCACAGAATATATCCATTCTAAAATGCTTAAACAATGTGCCAGCTGATGAAAGTAGGTTCATTATTAATAATAGTCATTATGTCGGAAAAAATAATTATACATGCAGTAAAACTTAGTAAAATTTGTTAAATTTGACAAATTACTTACCTTCAATTACGTACACTTACGTACAAAAAATTGTACTTATTACGTACGTTCGTATAGGAAGGACGGAAGAGCAATTTTTGGGCTCAAAAGGGTTTTCGTCATTTGTTTTCTTAATTGCACAGAATATATCCATTCTAAAATGCTAAAACAATGTGCAAGCTGATGAAAGTAGGTTCATTATTAATAATAGTCATTATATCGAAAAAAATAATTATACATGCAGTAAAAATTTGTCAAATTTTGTTAAATTCCCTCTGTGAAAGAAGAATTCAATGTTTTTGTATTAAAGTTTTTTCAGAAAAAAAAACAGGCCAAAAATTATAAAAACTTTGACAGGTGCATATAAATGTAATATCTTGTTTTCTACGAAATGTCTTGAAATTATTCGCGCCTACAATGTCATTTTTTTACTATCTTGGGAAAATACGGAACAGAATAATTGAAAATCAATGGTACATGACTTAAATGCTCAATATTTTTGCAAACAATTCTATATTGGCAAAATTTTAAATTTTTCTTTCTACTTGAGAATGCAAGAATTTTGTATAGAATTCAAATAACTTGTAAGCCTTTCAGACTGTACAAGTTTTTGGATAGAACTCAGCAAAAAAACTATTTTAAATTTTAACTAATGTATTTTACTTTCCTGACGACCTATCGGAAAGGAAAGTATTGTGATCGCGCTAAAAAAAAATTTTGAGATGAAGATGGGAATATATATTTTGAGACTCCCTGAGACGATTGAGACTATTTCCAGACCGATCTCTGTCTGTATGTATGTCTGTATGTCTGTCTGTATGTATGTATTCTTCCACGATAGCGCCCAGACGCTTAATCGGATTGAGCTGAAATTTGGTATATAAGCTTCTGTTAACCGTCGGAGGAACCCATTAGTTTTTGGAGTCCCTACGCCCTACGGTTGTGGTACCTCCCATACAAATTTGGGGTTCCCGGCGAAAAAATTGTTTCCGCGATAGCGCCCAGACGCTTAATCTGTCTAAGTTAAAATTTGGCATAGAAGCTTCTGTTAACCATCGGAAGAACCTATTAGTTTTTGGGGTACTTACGACCAACGTTTGGGGTACCTGCCATACAAATTTGGGGTACTAGAGTAAAAAATGTCGCTGTTTTTTCGCACCTCCCCGGATACTAGTCAGGAAAGTCTTGGGGTGACACAACCGATTTTTTTCCTGATTTTTGCAAGAATTTTATTGAAAAACTTATGAAATGTGGAAAATTTTTCAACCTTTTAGAGGATTTATCGACCTACTGGCTTAGAAATTGACAAAGAGATGTGTTTTATAATATTCAAAAAATCATGAATCCATTTTAACCATTCTGATTTTAATTATTCGTATAAAATTTACAGTTACAAGATGTATATAATTCGTGAGATTCGTATTAAGTTTATAGTAATTTTGTCTCTTCCGCATCTCAAAGAAAGGAATTAAAAGAAATTATACTTTTTCAAAATGCATTGATAAATTTTACCAAAAAAAAAAAAAAAAATTATTTTTAGCTCTTGTTTGCTATAACGATTATGTATTCAACAAAGTTCGTTCTTGAAAATTATTAGTTAGATACGATTATTGCCTCGTTATTCGAGTGTTAAGGCGCTTATCTTTGTAGGAAGCCGTTTCTCGCGCGTCAGAAAGAGCGCAAAAATGTTCCTACCTTCACACAATGAACTGTGAAGTTCTTGAAACTACACAGAAAGTGTTCTCCGTCTATTAAAACTTCCGGCAGTTACGCCTTTAACGGTCGATTTGTATAATTACCCGGCATTTTCAAATTGTAGCCATAAAGAATAATAGGTATTATATACGACCTCCAATCTAATGTCGCATTGTATAATTTGATTGTTATTAACGAATAAAATGACCCATTATCATTTCGCAAAAGAATATAAGTCAACTTGTGGTGAGTAAATTTGGAAGTTTTTTGGTGCTTAATAAAATTTCATAATGATATTTTTCTTGGTAAGTAAAGTATTGAAGTGTTTCTGCATTGACTGCAGTAACTTTTAGAACGGATTCATGACATTACAAAAAAAATATTGCAAGTTTGTAAAGCAAAGACTTTTCACATACCCGTAAGAGGCCAACGCCCTGCGAGATAACCAGGTGTGTTAACCAGCGGGCTTACACTCACGCCCTTACTCTCGATCGGTTACGAGTTCGAGGTCGCTTGCGCGGTCTTCTCCCTTACGAAGCGGTGAAACGGTGTTTACCGAATCTATCGCGGACCACAGCGTCCTTTGCCCGGCTGTTCACCCAGGATCGGATAGCCGATGGTCGTTTCAAGAGCAGTCGCCGTAAGGTCCGTAACCACCCCCGATCTATAGGAAACAGTACAGCTTCCAGACTCCCCCGACTGTTAGGGAGCTAATGGGCCCTTGCTGAGTTGGCCACGAAGACCCATTCTGTTTCAGGGTCGGTCACACTCACGAGTCAACACCCATCCGATGGCCTCCACGCATGGGGTGCGAGCCTGGGTAGGACACTGGGTCAACCAGTCTCCCCCGGGAACAATCCTCTGGCGCTCCTGGACGGTCTGCGCACCGAGCGGCG
The DNA here is from genome assembly GCA_944548615.1 of Micropterix aruncella. NCBI lineage: Eukaryota > Metazoa > Arthropoda > Insecta > Lepidoptera > Micropterigidae > Micropterix > Micropterix aruncella. Next base: position 22,963,638 of record OX155955.1, on the reverse strand, counting down.
CAAGCCAATCGATTGTGCTCTCCGACTAACAATCGGGGGAGTCTGGGAACTGTATTGTTTCCTATAGAGCGGGGGCAGTTGTCTACCTTACGGCGACTGCTCTTGAAATGACCATTGGCCATCCGATCCCGGTTCAGAGTCGGGCAAAGGACGCCTTGGTCCGCGACAGATTCGGTGCACTCCGTTTCACCGCTTCGTAAGGGAGAGGACCGCGCAAGCGACCTCGAACTCGGAACCAATCGAGAGACCGGAGAAATCTGGTCACAATTGGAAGTGAGGGCGCGAGTATCTCGAGCCCGCCGGGTTTATTCCTGGCTCACTCGCGGTAAGGCGTTGGACTCTCACGGGTTGTGACGTAGCTGGACGTAGAATGTACTGTCCAAAGTCTTCTACGTTCACTGCAGGGCGACAGAACGACTAATCGTTAAAACGTCCTGTGGTGACGGGCTCGCCCGTTGTAGTTGACACCGCAAGATGTTAGTCAGAGTGCACAATCGATTGGCTTACGCCGGACGGTGCGCAGACTGGCCAGGAGCGCCAGAAGGTTGATACCTAGGGGAAACTAGCTCTAGGGCCAGAGTCCTGCCCGGGCTCGCACTTCATGCGTGCAGGCCGCCGGATGGGTGTTGACCCGTGAGTGTGACCAACCCTGAACAGAATGGGTCTTCGTGGCCAACTCAGCAAGGGCCCAATAGCTCCCCAAAGCTCTGAGCTTACAGTCAAACCACTCCGAGATCAATTACCTCTGTTTCTCATCGAAGTCGACTACTTGCGAGGGTGAGAAGGGGTGACCGACCCGCAGTCACCACCGCGCATACGTATATATTGAAACTCAAGTTATGGGATACACTCAAGCTATACACTCAAGATACATCAATATAACGCTGGAGATCTTCATAAGTTTGCTAGCTACCAGTTCTGTTCGAAATCATCAGCAAACAGTAGAATTGATGCCATTGTAATTCTGTTGGTGATGCTGTTGACAAAGATAATAATTAGAAGAAGACTCAAGTTTGTCCATTGAGTAACTCCCTACCTAGTACAATAAAGGGACGACGTTTTACACCCTCAGCGATGAAAGTTATTAGTGATTGCTCATGCTGTAACAAAATTTATTAGCTAGCCACTGTGGGATTGTAGAGTTCATTTCACACGATTGTTTTCCAGCAATTTATATAGCTATTTTTTCTTTGCCTCATTAAAATAACTAAATGAAATTTCACATTACCATTCAAATGGTTTTCATTACAAAATTTCATTATATGACATTTACATAACGTAGGCCGTAATGTGGCAATAAATAAGTTATAATTATTAAATGAAAATATCGTCGAAAAAAAAACAAAATCATCAATATATCCGAGGTTAAATAGCGCATCTTGCTAGACTGGAATCTATACTTCGAGTGGGCGAAAGTATTTTGCGTATTTCAGAAGTATTTAGGGGAAATATTTATGCACCTTATAATTATATACCTACATTACATTACATTACATTTACGTCGTGTCCAATTGGTGGCTAAAAACCGCTCTTGGACGTGTCAAAATATTTCTGTTTTAAGTAGTAATTGTCATTACTACTTTAATCTTTACGTTACATACATATATTAATTTTAAAAAATATACAGTATCTAAGAAACTTTGGAACCTACTAAAAGTTATTCGTCGTAGAATCGTATTACAAAACAAATTAAAGAATAGTCAATGGCTACCTACTAAACACACAATAATTAAAATAGTCAGTTAAAAAGTTGAATAATCAAAGCAGAAGCCTAACAATTGAAATAGTCAATAAATCAAATATATACGTACTAAAAACTGTACATAGTAACATCCAAAGTAGTAAGTAATTTGTTAAATAATCAAAACTAAAGCTAAATCTTAAATTTTAATACTAGAAGTACATATATAATTATCATTCAAATTGGTACAATATTTGCAAAGTCATGGCCCTCGATACATACATACATGCTATAGAGAATTAATATTTAATAAATTTTATATACTTTTTAATATAATGAAATGGTGTTTTTCATTCATTTTTGAACGCTCAGGTTTAATACACGTCATGTTAACTTTTACTCAAAATAAAGTGCTATTTTCCCTACTTTGATATTTTCGTTCATTCGGTTATAGAAACTTGTAGCTATAAAAAAATGTCCTGCAAGTTGTTGAAGCATTAGTCGAATTAGGGTTCTCTACTACACCTGTGAACCTTCTATAGAGATTTCATCTGAAAGCACTAATTTATTTACGCTGGAATGACAAAGGCGTAGAGCGAGGCATCACACAAGGCTGTTTACTTTCGCCTCACCGGCACTGACTTGACTTTCAAAATGTTTTTGAAAAGTGCACTATTTTATAAATATACATATTTTCTGAAAGTATGCTTTTTTAAAATATTTTTTTTTGTATTGTACGATTCTCAAAGAAAGACCGATATTTTTTAAGGTGCGATATTGTCTGAAAGCATGATATTTTCTGTAAGTGTGATATTTTTATAAAACAAGTGTGATATTTTTAAAAAGTACTATGTTTTTTGAAAGTACGATATTTTTCCACCTATATATCCGCATATGCCACGTTTTACCCTACTCGTTCCGTATCAGACTTTATCGGCCTTATCTACCCTTATCCGTTATCCGACGGCTAAAATGATTTGTTTTTATGGCCACTCTATTTATATCATAGTTACGGACCCTTAAATCGAACCTAAGTTCTTCCCTTGGAACATTAAAACCTATTGGCGGAAGAATGTTAAAATGCTACAAGGCGTTCTCGAGTTATTGTTAGCAAAGACACACACAACGAAATTTTTTCTATCAACATCTGGCAATGTAACTGGGCCAATGTTGATCTCAGTTTCACCTAGAAACTACATTTTTTATTTTTTTTAAATACCCTCATCATAATGGCCTATCACAATGTTTAGACAACTATATTTCGCTATTCCAAAATAAGTAATATCTATACATTTACTCTCTAATGATAATATGGTATTACCGCATACCAGGTACTAAAACATACGTACCGCGACTTTGTAGGTTATACGACAATATACGTGAATGACAAGTTTGTTTAGTTGTTTGGCCGTGTGAGAGCTGGCATTGTTATGGTGAAAGATGATGCAGCATTACGGTTGCTTTTATGGAGTTCCTCAGTAAATTCCAACGAGCAAATGGTCTTGTACCTATCACATTCAGGATAAGACAATTATCCAAAGTAGCAGTAGACACGTGACCTGCTTTCCAAGTGCCTTGAACGCGTGCCCTTTTGGTTGAGTTCAACTCATCTTGAAATACCTAAACGCTCGATTACTGCTTTGTTTCAAGGTCGTTGCTGTAAATCCATATTTCTTTTCCTTTCCTTATCTTCACACGCCATACTCAGTACCACTTCGTTGAATTCGGTAAGCATGGCATTGTCCCGTTTTTAAAGCCTCAGTCAAATTATATTGTAAAAAATTCTTGAATTCATTGTTCCAAAATTAATCAATCACTTTTCTATAAAATTAGACAAGTCAAGCTATACATTGTCGTCTTCCTTGGTGTTTCCTCGTCAAAAGCAGCCGAACCATGCTCTGCTAATATGTACAATTTATATTAAAATGGTAGAAAATCATACAGCGAAATTTTTCACAAGGTAAATCGATCGTTATGCAGCACCTCAATTTTTAAAATAACGCCACAATGAAAAACAAACAACAGTTAGATAAAACTATCTTTAGTCTATAGCCAAATGGTTTCATTTTTAAATGAAATATAATGTAATTATATATTAAAACATATTTATATAAGTGGCCAGTTCTAGAAACTTAGTTTAACCAAATAATACCTTTAATTCCAGGTGGAGAATCGACTTGGAGAGAATATTTAACTCTTCCCAATATCCTCAAGGAGTTCAACCCTGATCTAACGGGTTATTCTACCGGCGTCGGGGAATACCTGGCTAGTAACTCCCACATGAATGTAGGATTCCCCGTTTCTTCAGATGGGGATGCTTTACAACAGGCCAAGGTAACTTATGCCAAAGTTTTTTATTCTTAAACTGTATTAGTTATTAGGTAGCTGCCATTTAAACCAATGATTGTGAAAACGCAATTTTATATGTGAATAATTAAGAAAAGAGCGAGAGAAGGAAGAAGTTTTGTAATTGTACTACCTGTTCATTTGTTACAAAAGTTGAAAGGTCTAAAACACCATAACTTTAAATGAAATAAAATACTTGAAACAGCCACTCCCCTCTTCTCAATTCTTGAAAAATCCTCTCCGATCAGAAAAAATCTTTTGGCTATTGGCAGAGCATCTGCAGGTCTGAATTATACCGTTCCCCGAGTTAATTATTTATTTAAAGTACCACTTTATTAAAAAAATGATTAAAAAATGGCTTCTTGACGACATAGGTCGTTCAAGAACAGAGAACGAACTTCTGCAAGTCATATCCTAATAAAATAATATTTCTGCATAACTTTACTATTATACTATATAATATGATATAAGATATTAAACAAAATGTAATATATTATAATAAAATGCAAAAGAATAATAATACAATATATATAGATCGTTATATTTATATATTTGTGTGTGTGTGTATATGTATGTGTGTTGTGTATATGTATCTATATGAGTACCTACGTCAGTTAGGCTTCTCCACTCAAGTCAGAAAATAAGTCGTATGCCCAGATACAGGCTACATTCGGCCTAGTTGGGTATGCGCTGAGAATGGTCATGTGAATGTGGGCCGTTGTTTCTTCGCACCATTACTTGGTATGACCATTTTTATGTGTTTTATCACTATGTTTGAAATAAAGTAAATAAATAAATAAAATTGGTTTAATTTCCAATGGGAGGGTTTCATAAGAACAAAGCCCTGTAAACGGAACCCAGCCCTGTGTCTGCATCTGGAAAAGTACGTTTCTTCTTAGTTTATCAATAATTTTGTTGGCATATAATTTCAGAACAGTAGGATCCCGTTTAGCTCCACCAATATCCACGATGAAGGATAGAGATTGTTATAAAAAAACAACAACATTTACTGCTGGATAATGATGTAAAATAAACACAGTCGTAGGCGTTTGCCTGTCGAATAAGATATATTGTGAACCACATTGAAAAGTGCATAGGTCAGCCAAGCCTACCTACTAGACCATCATCGAGAAAGATTACTTATCCTGTCGCTTCTCGTTGCTGGCTCGCGTAGACGTTCACGTTGAGCGTCGCTAAAAAATAAATATGTTATGTAAATAAAGGACAATGGGCAAAAATGTATGGGCGCTGGCCCCACTTCCCCAATAATAATATCGTATTTACCATCGAAAATATTTATTTATTTAGAATATTTATGAGTAGGACTCATAAATATTCTAAACTTACCTCAATTATGTGCCGTTTCGGAGTTTTGATGTTCGGAATTTTCCTAAATATGGCTAATTATACGAAAACCCAATTCCAATTATTTATTTCATATATATTATTTGCAGGAAAGATCCATAAAATGTAGTAGATATATTAAGATGTACGATCACTGGGCACATCATTTTAAACAGCTGACCTTAGCATATAACATACTTTAGTAGAGTGGCAATGAAATCATGAGTCACATCACAGAGTTCAAGCAACAAATCCAAATATTTCCTTTCCATATACTCCTGACAAACTCAAACATTCTTAGAAATTTACAGTTTTTACTCACACAGTGTATGTACTATATCGTATCGTGTATTCTGTGATGTTTTTTTTTAAACAGTTATTACACATACAATGCCTGGATGCGTTAAGTGCCCTAGGAGATATTAGGTTATTAGCTTATTTAATAGGATATTACTCAGAAACTTCTCATAATTGATATCAGTTGTACTAATAAAATATGTTCTATATAAAGAGATCTTTCTATTGGTATATAATTTACAGCTATTGGAAAAGGGGCCCAAAATTACCATTCTTTTTTGTCAGACAACGAATTGGAATGTTTAGTCTGTATGGTTGTTTGTATAATAAAATGAATTGAATTGAATGGCAAAAATACCATATGTCATTAATATCAACATACCCAACTCTGCATATTGAATGCATCTGCCATATAAGGAGCTCTACTTCAGGTCACAATATTGTATAACATAACGACTCAACTAAAGCGTAATATTCGGATACTACTGCTGTTCTATCCATGCATGCTCGAATCCGAGAAAGCTTGGATTTTCAGCTAGATATTTAACATTGTGTTGGCACCCTATTATTTTACCACATAAATAAATATTATTCCTTTCCAGTTCTTAGTCAATCGAATGCGAAACGACCCCACCGTCGACTTCAAACGCGACTGGAAAATGATCACCATCTTCTTCGGAGCCAATGACCTGTGTTCGGCGCAGTGCTATAGAGAAAACGGCGAGGACAGCGGACCATGGTCTCCAAGAGCTCACGCTGAGAAGCTTGCGCTCGCTCTTGACTATCTTAAGGCGAAACTTCCAAGAACTTTTGTGAATCTTATACCAGTTCTTGGTAAGTAAAAAGATCATCGAGTTTTTGTAAGGGTTCATTATTCTATACCATAAAATGAAGGCGATACGAGGACGAGATGATAAGTTCCTGTCCAACAAGGAAATAATTGTGACAATGTAGATGGTATTGATAAAATAACTTTTTTTACGCAACTAACCACAAAAAGGGAATGTAACATGTTTAGGGTTCATGCATGTATGTTTTCCATTTCTTTATTCCACCATAACTTCTATACGTTTGAACCGATTTAGAAGTGTGTGGTAATGTTAGAATCGCTATGTCATCCCGAGTGCCATATAAGTAAAAATACGTGTGGTACTCGGGGACTGCCGCGGTAAAGCTATTGCATAGCGTTTTTAACAACTTATGCAATTATAATTATTAATTTATTTTATTTTTTCTGATATCTGATAACTGCGCTCTATCGGAAAACGTTGATATTATTCCGAATCATTTGCGGCTGCGAAAGCAAATGATTCGGAATAATTTAAACGTCTTCTGATAGAGCGCCGTGCACGAATTTTTTATTCGATAAAGCAAAAAAACGGGTTATTCGAAAAAAATCGTAGATAAAAAGATAGATAATTAAATTATCTTTAAAATGGTGCAGGTTTCATAATAATACGCCAGATAGTATTTGCGTAGTAGTCGTTTTTGTGTTCGATTAGACCTAATTTCACAAATTAATTACACTATGTAATATAAACAAAATCTAAAATATTCAAAGCTAAGAATATTAAGAAAATGTTCTTGTTTAACATATATTTTTTTCGAATCGTAAGCAGTACTCGTTTAGACGTAATTATCAGGTTAAAATCATTAATTTTCGTTAAGAAATTTCTTCATTCGGTCGCCGCGCTGGCAGGCCCGCGATAAAAGCTATGCAATAGCTTAAAAGTAAAAAGCATCGTCTTCGATATAAATCGCTGTGTTACGTGTGGGTTGTGATATGACAGTCATCATTTTCACTCAGTCTTTTTATATAGGCATGGGGCCATCTGCAAAGTCGCTATAGTCAATGATCGATAAAATCAAGGCGTTCACTAGAAGAATTATGACATTGACGCTGACGTATTCCCGTATCATATAGACGGATAGCGAACGGCTTAGTGCAGCTTGGGCCATACGATCCACTTGTTTCCGGGTCGGTCCAACTCACGCTTCAGCTCCTATTCAGTAGCCTCATCATGTGGAGGACTACCCAGGGTAGGACTCTTGCATCTCAGGCATTGCGGCTGGAAGATTGGTTTCTCCTGGAGGAACGCCTATCGACGCTACTGGACGGTTTGCGCACCGTACGGCGGCAGCCAAATGGTTGTACACTCTGACTAATTACGGAAGGAGTGTGAAGACTATGGAAATATACTGTCTCCTAATTACCTGGGGTGGATGTTGGCCTATCGTCAGCCACTCTTGAAATGACCTATTGGCTATCTAATCCTGAAATCAGAGCCGGGCAAAAGATGCCAATGGTCCGCGATAGATTCAAACTGAATCACTTCTGAATATACGGCAGGTAGAGGTCGCGCAAGTGACTTCGGACCCGTAGCCAACTAGAGTTGTCAACTACAATTACTGTAGTGTTGATTTGACTAATCGACTAATCTTTCTAAATCTGCCTTAATGTGACTCTCAGCAAAGCTGACCGAATGGGATCTATGACATGCATCAAATAGTTATCATCTGCTTACGAGCAGTGCTTCAAGTTTGTTGCTATATCTGAGTTGTATAACGCAACCAAGACAGTTTCAACTATGGATCCCTGCGGTACACCTGTCTTAACCTTCTGAAAAATGAGATTACATTGCGCTCTGATTGACCAATAACTAAAGATTTGTTAGCATCTTGTAAAGTATGGTTAGTAACAAATATAGATATAAAAGTATTGCTGTTGAGTTTATTAGACTAGAATAAAACTATGGTATTTGTAGTTTGAGATATTACTATATACAATACTTTTATAAATAAGATAAAAACAATTTATAACGTGAAATTTGTAGCATCCGACGTTTTGGCCATGTTGCTACCGCCGTTGTCTAGGGTAGACTGAAGTGCTGTCAGTCGACATACGTTGTTCTGCGGGTAGGCCGCAAACTGTTGCTTTTGCTACGCAGATTTTAACGATGGGGCGATGGATTCGGCGTGCGTAAATTCACAAAAAAATACGTGTGGCACTCGGAGACTGCCGCGGTAAAGCTATTGCATAGCATTTTTAACAACTTATTCAATTATAATTATTTATTTATTTTATTTTTTCTGATATCAGATAACTGCGCTCTATCGGAAAACGTTGAAATTATTCCGAATCATTTGCGGCTGCGGAATCAAATGATTCGGAATAATTTAAACGTCTTCCGATAGAGCGCCGCGCACGAATTTTTTATTCGATAAAGCAAAAAAACGGATTATTCGAAAAAATTCGTAGATAAAAAGATAGATAATTAAATTATCTTTAAAATGGTGCAGGTTTCATAATAATACGCCAGATGGTATTTGCGTAGTAGTCGTTTTAGTGTTCGGTTAGACCTAATTTCACAAATTAATTACACTATGTAATATAAACAAAATATAAAATATTCAAGGCTTAGAATATTAGGAAAATGTTCTTGTTTAACATATATTTTTTTCGAATCGTAAGCTGTACTCGTTTAGACGTAATTATCAGTTTAAAATCATTAATTTTCGTTAAGAAATTTCTTCATTCGGTCGCCGCGCTGGCCTAGCCCGCGATAAAAGCTATGCAATAGCTTAATAATACCACACGTAGATTGCAGGTCGTATGTGCGCCCTAATGTCCAAAACTTATACTTTTCATCACTATATAAAAATTCTTTTTATTCCAACTTTTATAAGTCAACGGCTTCTTTTGGTCCTACTGACTGAACCAGGTTATGAATTATTGGTTATGATCGTCCTCAAGAATATTCGATTTCCGAATATTCCAATGAAAAGCTATCCTTGTAATTTAATTATAATGAAATATAGTTACTTATTTTTTTCAGTCGCCCGTGTGCCGGTAGATAACAGTTGGCACTATGTAATTTTATTAATTACCGGACTCTGTGACCTTTGTTTCTGGAGTTGGCGCCCGGCATTCACGGCACTGTAAACTGGTCCCGATTGCGTTCCTTCGTGAATTAAAATCGGAATTAGTTCAATCGAGCGAGACAGGCCAATACGTTGGAGCGGTATATAAAATTAATGATTGTCACATTTCCAGCATAAAACTACCAATCGAACATTGAGCGGCATACTACAAGAGCGAAATATATGTTTTCAAATTAATGCAGATAGTTTAATGTTCGGCAGATAGTATTTGTGTGGAAAAAAAGCGATCGTTCATTTGACATTCCGCTCTAATGTACTGTTCTGTCTCGTTCGCATACACTATTTTCCGACATTAGTTCACGAAGAAACGCAATCGATCCCTGTGATCATTATTAACTGTAAGAAATACTGTAATCGTTAATCTTCTCCTCAGATGTGTCGGTGTCTGTGAGAGTAAAACGCTCAATGATGTGTCGTCTGATGCATACATTATTCTGTTCCTGCTTTCATCGCGGACTGGGTGGAGGAGGTGAATTACGTAACATAGTGGCAATGACGCGGCAATATCAAGCAGCCGAGGAGCAACTGGTGAGTATACAAAAAACATGCATTTTAACATTGGCAGATGTATTATGAAGAAGGGTTTCGATTATACCTAGTGTAGAAGGAAACTGGTAACGAATTGTTTTGTGCAGCTTGAGCCATAAGATCCAATGTGCTCTTGGGTCGGCCTAACTCACGGTTCAGCTCCTATTCAGTAGCCTCCTCGCGTGAGGGACTACACCGAAAGGACTCTCGCGTCTCAGGCCTCACGACTGGTGGATCGGTGTCCCTTGGGGGTTTGTCCTCCGGCGCTACTGGATGGTTGCGCACCGTGCGGCGTCAGCCAATCGTTTGTGCACTCTGGCTAATAAATTAAGGTAGAGACTATAAAATATACTGTCTCTTAGGCAGCAGTGGTGGAAAGAGTGACCTGTTGTCAGGCCGCTCTTTAAACAACCTATAGGCCACCCGATCCCGATTGGCCTTACGGGCAAAGCTTGCAAAGGACGCCCAGGTGCGCGATAAATACATATTGAATGACCTCTGTAATACAATAGCTAGAGGCCGCGGAAGCTGCTTCAGTCCCGTAACCAGTCGTTGGACTCTGGCGGGTTCGGGGCTTTGCTGGACGGTAGATTTGTATCGTCCCAAAGTCTTCTACGCTCACCCCACGGGAGACAGAACGATCATTATCGTTAAAACTTCCTTGGGTGACTGGTTCGCTCGTTGTAGTCGACAACTCAAAATGTAGAAGGCAACTTGAAGAGTTACAATTTACTACAAATTATTGAGCTGCGAAAAGAAGTTGTAGTTATGTTACTTCCTGGTGCAAACCCGTAAAGATTACGTCTTGACGTTACACGTGAAGGTCCACGTCAAGTTTTCCACGAAATAAGCATTCACAATTTGCTGCTTTATAGCACATAGGCTCGTAGCGTATGGCACCGGCTTTTAACGTCATTAACTCCTTAATTAATTGTGATAGCTACATACTGTAAACGACATATTCTACCTACATTAGATGCCTGAACTAACAGAAAGACGTATTTTTACAATGATGAATACGTTGCTTTGATAAAAATCTTTAGTTTTAAAAGTTGTTTTGAAGAAGTTGTGGTATTTCTCGTATCATAAGAAATACCAAATGTAGCACTTTTCAAAATGTTGACTCACCAATATCGATTTCCACATAAGAAATTCAATGGAAGGATTGAGTCATCGCTTTAGATTTTAATTTATAAATGTTAGCTTAGCTTAGCTCGTCACTGCTCAGTTTCTCCAGCTCTAGTTCTTTTTAGTTGTAAGGCGAGGCACTGAAATGTGAAACCATGAAAGCGGGCCAACCTCACGCCCTTACTAACAGATATGACCGGATTTCTCCATCCTCCGGGATGGTCACGGTTTCGAGGGCGCTTTCGCGGCCTCTACCTGACGTAAACGGTTATTCAGTTGGAATATTTTGCGGATCGCGACGCCCTTTACCTGCCATGGTCACTCAGGATCGAGTGGCCGACGGATCGATTCAATGATTAAAGACAAAGACAGGTCGACAACTACTCTCCGCTGTCACAAGACACATACGTCTCCATACCCCTCTGTTTATTCGCCAGCTGGGCATTCAACACCTAGCAAACCGGATGGTGCACCCAGTTTCGCCCGAGGTATTCTTCCGAATCCGCGATCTTCTGATCCCAACCGCCTCCGACTGCAGGATTTTTTTATGTAAATATTATCAAGGGGGTGGCTTTCTGTGCCGACTAATCCTTATCAATATAGCAGATAATGCAGCAGATATATTATTAAATGGTCAAAATGGCCACTAAAGTTGCACTGAAAGTCACCCTATCATAATCTCCAGCAGGTAAGCCTTAGGCTTGGCTGGATTTTATACTAAGCTGTATTGTAAAAAATGGTTATTAAATTAAAAAAAAAAAAAAAAACATCAGTGTCAGAAGCTAACAACGGCCCTGACAGGGTAAGCCCCTCTTCAAGGATGAGTATCAAGCCCCTTTTCATAGCTACCAGATATGAGTTGAACCATGAGTTGGGCAGGCCAGATGACATAGATTTTTGGCAAACACCACACAAGCTGCACGGAACCATTAGGAACCGGTGCCATTAGAATATGAAAAATATAGCAGGTGCGATTTATAGATATCGGTTATCACTGGAGGGGTATGACTCAGAGTCAGGATGTAACATGTTAGGTGCGTCCACTTAATTTTGTTGCATCATATTATTATCATCGTAATTATCAGATATGTTAATTCCTAATTATTTTCGCATGTAGGCTACCGTTACACCACACCACTAATTAAAAAGTTCTTACTCATAAATATAAAAAAATTCTGTTATTGTGTAATGTGAAATGATAATGTGATATTAAATGCAAATTAATAAGCAACTTCCCGTTTCCCGTGATTTAACTCAATTTTGTTGTATGAATAATTTTTCACGGTGAGATTAGTACACTTTTAAGGGTTTGTGACAAACGAGTATGGCGCCCCCTAACATCAACGATCAATCAATCAAATATCTATCGACGGGCCTTGCTAGAGGCCCGTGACATCTTCTACTAGGCATTTTGCCTTTTCGTGGGATTTCGCGTGAGCCGGGCCCATTGGTCCGGCTTTCGGGATATGGCGTCGCAGGGCTTTGCGCCCTGCGGCAAGACTCATTGTTAGGTGCTTAGGCACCTTATCGTGAAGGATTGAGAAGGGAGTGTGTACATGGCATCTTCTGTGGCAAGGCTGCTGTGCTGCGATACCCGGCTGGTGGTCCGCTAATCAAGCAGACTGCGCGGGTACGGCTTCCGGACATCTGGTGGCCTGGTGTGCAGCGGACCGAGCTGGCGGATGTGCTTGTGAGGCGAGGTGTCGGCCCTACGGTACATAGCGCGCGCGAGGCGCTTTACGTGTTCCTCCACGGACTCTGTTTCGCTAAAATCGCATTTCAAGGTCGCGTTTCGGATGTACCAAGGGGCACATCAACGAGGATATTGGTCGACCAGTTGATTGGCCCTGGAATCATGGCTTTCTTTCAAAGTTTTATTTTAACTTGCGAAGTTCGTATGTCAGTTGTCAGTTGTTTTAAAAATTTGCAAACGACTTTTCAACCACTTTCTGGTATTTTCTTAAGCTGAAATTTGGCATACTTATGTATGTAAGTTCGGTGACAATGCGAAATTATTGTATCATCGAGCTGATTTGATATTGGAGGCGGGATGTAGGAACTGGACCTGATGGCAAATAGTAGTACAGTCGAATTTGGGCTAGTATGTTATGTTATCATGAGAACTTTATCTATTACACAAAATGGCGAGGGTCTGAAGATGGAGCCGGAAGATTGCCACCGGAACTCCATGATGGAAAGTGCTAAGATAGTCGTCTTTGGGTTCGTTTGTTTTCTTGTCATTAGTACTTTTCCTACACATGATGATGAGGGTCTGAAGATGGAGCCGGAAGATTGCCATTGGAACTCCCTGGTGGAAAAAAACTTGTTTTTTAAAAAGAAGTTTACTTTTAATTTATTTTCATTTAATTCTACAAGAAAACAACACGGATAACATATAATTATATTGATCCCACAAAGATTAGTCACTTTTTGTGGGTTATTTACAAAACAGTTTTGTGTATATTTTAAAGCTTAACGACAATAAAAGGTAGTTGATTTGAATTTAAGTAAAGTGTAAGGTGTAACTTTTTTTTACTTGGCCTGTAGGTACATAAATCATGTACACGTCAATAAAACATGTAATAATTTTAGTAACAAATATATGATTCAATTCTTTTGGGTTCCTAAATACGAAATCTGCCACATCTATTATAAAGATGCATGAGAGTGGCAGAATCTCCAATTTTACCCGTACTATCAATAAATGCTATCATTATTATATTTCCTTTTCATTCTGAATAAAGTATATCCTATAAATATTGTTCCATACTTATTATAAAATATTGTTCCATTCTTTCTAGATATCGTCAGGAAGATACGACGACAAGGAAGACTTCACAGTGGTAATCCAGCCGTTCATGAAGCTTTTCAACGCCAAGCTAGGGCGCTTTGGCCGAGGACCAAAGGACAGTCCTCAACCTTTGCCAAAACTACCGGAGGTCATAGATGTCTCGTACATAACACATGACTGCTTCCATTTCTCTCAAAAAGGTCATGCTTTAGGTCAGTATATTTATAACACCTCGCTAAATTTACACTTCTCATTTGTCAATAAAACGTACCTACCCCGATAAAATATGTAAAATGCATCATATCGTTTATTTAATTTTAACAAAATTTACATATTAAATCTGCCTGTAAGACCACACCTAACCAGGACAATGCCAAACCCAAAGTAGACTTGCCGTTTCATCTAAAAAATAATAGTAAAATATTTAGTAGCCTAAATAAAATATTTAGTAGCGTAAAGTACATCTTAATAACTAAATGAGAAAATTAAATAATTGTAGATAATAAGAATATAATTAAATATGGTAGTATTCTTCAACAAAAAAACAATCGATAAACCAATTGATAGGAGTTTTTACACATGGTAGAGCCAAAATTACCAAACATTAGTATTGGAATATATATGTATGGACCTACATTATAAGGTACATAAATATGGAGGTCGAACGTTAAAGTGCAGATATTAAAGGTTGTACATGATTTATATTTATATTTTAAGTTAAGCTTTCCGATATTTTCAATCTAATTTCTTCGATAATTTCACATAAATTATCATATGGACAATAGTACTAATATGCAATCAGAATTATTTGACAACTTCAGGAATTGCCATATGGACAGTAATAACAATAATTGAACAATACATAGTACGTAACCAATCAGTAATAATAATAATAGTCAATCGCCAGCAGCCATCTTTATTATGAATGTATAGTACTTATCTAATGTTATAAATAATAACATAAGCAATGTATAAAACCACTAAAAATCATGGTTGACGTAGTATCTACGAGATAAAAAAATATATAGACAATCAAAAATAATCAAATATATTATTAAAAAAATATACAAGTAAATAACTCCTATCCGAGTTCCATCAAATATCCAGTTAAAATTGTCTTCGACTAGATACTAACCTACAGATCGATTCGAATCTCGATTATCAGAAAAACAAGTAAATATATTTAAAAGAATAAAAAACACGACTGCCTTTACGGAAAGGGAACTATTGTATTTATAAATATTTTTATTACGGTTTTTATTAAATATTTATGGTTTATACAATTATCCATATACATAGATACATGTATATTTCTCAATCAGACCTTTAATTTGACACTAAAAACGATATATTTATTTTTATTTATTGACATTTCGACATTTATACAACTACTTACTTGACATTTGGACAGTTAAGGTACCCTATGACACTCGGGATGACATAACGATTCTACTAATATCACACAATTTAAATCGATTGGAGCGTTTAAAAGTTATGGTGGAATAAAGAAACTGAAAATATGTACATAGATGAACCCCAAACACAATATACCTCTTTTTGTTGGGCAGTGGTGTAAAAAAGGCGTTTGTCCAAATATAGTTCTCCTCAAGCAGATTTATACAGAAAAATATATGTATGTAGGTATACCAATTCCTACAAGTATGCATTTATATTTAGTCGATAATTGATATTCCTGTGTTGATTTCAATAGTTGTTCATGTTCATTACTTTGATTTTATTTGGATTATAATTTTACGTATAATGTTGTATTTGATATATTTTTTATTCGAGCATCAATTTTTTGCTAACATCTCATTACAATTAGTCAATAATTTAATATATACCTATGTGTATAGTTGTCGTATGCCAAGAATGTGAATCTGTTCAAATAAATCGTTCGCCAGGGAATTGGGCTTTTTGCTTACAATCCCAATAATGGATTTTTGGGCTTTCATCGACGCATCTACATCTAATGTGAATGATTTCCTTTCAGCTGCCAATCTTCTTTGGAACAACCTGTTCCAGCCGATAGGCAAGAAAACGTCGGTGATGATGGATTACATCATGCAGAAGTTCCTTTGCCCCAACGAGAAAACTCCGTACTTCTTCACGGCGAAAAATTCAAAGACTTTTTACCAAACAGGGCATCAGTGAATTTGACGTGTCATAATAGAATAAAATTAAATGTGTGTTTTTTTGTATGTAAAAAAAGACTGTTTAAATCAGATTATTGCATTCGGTGTTATTAATAAAGCATTGTCTATTTTGAGGAAATTTATTTATAAGCGAGAAACAAACAGTACCTTTGGTACCGGTAACCGATACTAATTTGACGTACCTAACTGCCGGCACTATTAGTAGAATATCATCCTATCGGCAGTATAGTAGAGTATCGGCCTAGAAAAATATCATCCACCGGTAGCCACCGAATAATAGACCGGCTCTTTCAATCGAGTTTTGATTTTAATAGACAAAATATTAGAATTTAGTAGGGAGATATATCAATCGCTTATTTCGATGAAAATACATACAGAACCGTGCGAATTAATTGAAATAAAAAGTATTTTTATTTGAAAAGTGCTTTATTTCGCCGAAAAGTGCTTTATAGATTGTTAGTTTTAATATACAATTTGTCCTCCTTTTGCGTAGATAATACCTTTCACTCTTGTAGGCATAGCATTTACCAGGTTTTTGCAGCTTTCTTTTAGCTTTCATCATCGTGAAACCAGACTTGAATAACTGCACTGATCATCTTGGTTTTCATTGTACAATCCATCTTGGAGAGCTGAGTTTTGCACATGGTCCAGAGGTTTTCGATAAGGTTGAGATCGGGGGAGTTTCCAGGTATAGAATTTGGTTATGTGTGAAAAACTTTTTTCGAGGAATGGCATGGGGCGAGATCCTGTCGAAAAATGCTCTCGTTTAAGGATAAACCTTGTAGAGCTTCTGTATCATATGGTTTGATAAGATGTCAATATATTGGTCATCATGATGAATTCGGACCAATATATTGAAATATTATCAAACCATATAATACGGGAGCTTCACGAGGTATATCATTCCAACGAGGACAATTTCTAATAGGATCTCGCTCCATGTCATTCTTCGAAAGAAGTGAAACAGTTTTTCACACAAAACCAAATAACTGTACTTGAATGGCCCGGAAACTTCCCCGATCGAAAACCTCTGGCCCATTTACAAAAAACAGCTTTCCAAGATGGATTTTACGACTTAAACTAAGATGGTCATAGCAGCATTTCAAGTCTGGTTTCACGATGATGAACTGAAAGGAAGCTGTCAAAACCTGGTGAATTCTATTCCTACAAAAGTGAAAGAAGTAACCAAAGCAAAAGGAGGACATATTCTATATTAAAATTAACAATATATAACCAACATTACGTACTGTTTTTGTATGTTTATGCACAATAAAGCAATTTACGAAGAAAAATATTTGTTCCAATTAACTCGCACGGTATTGTATTTTGTTACCAAAATCAGAGATGCAAAATCAGACTTGTTACCAAAATCAAAGTTGTTACTAAATTCAGAATTTGTTACCAAAGTGTACGAAGTCTCACATAAAGATCGATAATATAAAATTAGGAGTGCCATCTGTCACATTGGTTCGTACCGCTTGTTACTTCACATAGCACATTGGCGTTTTTATTTACTGCTTGAGGTAAATAAAATTATACCGACATCCCACGTAAGCAGTTCGTAAACCACCAGCAAGATGGCAACACATCAGTTTTAAAATGTATAATAATATTTTCTTTATCTTTATTTCATTATTTTCAACATTGGGGGTACACATATAAATAAATATAATAATATAATGTGCGATTGCTTGTTATCACACATCATAATAAATTATCAATGTCGCTAAGAATAAGTAGGTAGATGTAAACAAAACTGAGTAAATTTTTTGCTGATATCTAGCTTGTCGAGAGAAATTAATTGGTCTACAGTCTACACATTCTTTCAATTACTTATTTTACATTATAAATGAATGCAATAATTATTTATTTATATACCAATATTGAGGCCAGAAAGGTTCAAATAAATTTAGGTTATTTCTAACTGAAACGAGCTTCGGAAAATGAGAGATTTTATGATCTAATTTTATGATCGCTTCCTCGAAGTAGCTTTTATTATGTGACAATTTATACACTCAGCTCAAAAACGCTGAATCGACCCATGTAAGCTAGATAACCTCTATACCAAATTTTCAGTAATTATATCCCCTGGGATAATTTCTTCAATATTATTAAAATATCTCGAAATGGCACTACATACGTAGCATTTCAGACCTAAAGTAGTTTTAGTAAGAGCTTTGCATACGTTTCCATCCACCACTAGCAATATTAGATTGTGGCTTACACAAAGTTATCTATCTTTAAGTTTGATTTGCTTTACTTGATTTTGACAAATAACCTTTTCACGAAATTAGGACAATACACATATAAAAAAAAACAGCTGAATCATTTGCTTCAAAACCGTAGAATGCTCATTTATATGAACAAGGTATTTAAAAAACTAAATGAAAATCACAGAAAATGCTTTACAACCGCTGGCGTATGCGTATATTGTATATTTTAATTGAGATACAATTAGTCTAAAACATTTTTTTTCTATTTATTTAAATAAAAGCACAATATTATTTACTGCAGCGCATAATTGCAATAGCACTATTAGAGGCTTTATTGTAAACAGTAGCATAATAGAGAGCATCGAAGACGAGTATTTTTTCAAAATCAACGCCGTCTAACTAGGCCCAGGCTTGTACTGAGGCACACTTATTAATTACTGAAGAACGCCTGTGACAACATCAAATTACATAATTTAAAAAATAAGTTAGGTATGTAATAGTGAACGAAAAAGGGTCGTCAGATAAGGAGGTATTAAAAATGAACTAATAATAATAAACACGGTATGTACAAATTAGTCATCATTCTAAAAACTAAGTCATTGATAAGTCAATGCGTCTATCAGTTTAATAAGTCAGACGACGAATAATATTTTAAATATTTTTTTTTCGTTTTTCCTCTTCGCGGCCGTCAGGAATAGATCCGGTAAGCCTAGCAACGAAGAAAAGTATTTGGAATATTAATTTAGCAAAATAAATTATACAAAGTGTTTAATTAAAACGCTCCTAAAAAAAATTTTACCTATTTCTAATAACGTTTTGCTTATTACGAATTTATTACAATCCAAAATTTTGCCGTTTTTGCTTATGACGAATTTATTACAATCCAAAATTTTGCCGTTTTTGCTTATTACGAATTTATTCCAATCCAATATTATGGAAAATTATAAAACTGATACATCATTAGGTACATACATTGTAAAATTTCTGTATGTAATGACGAAAGTCTGATTTTTTATTCCACCATAAGTTTTAAACGTTTGAACATATTTAGAAGTTTGTGATATTGTTAGAATCATTATATCATCCCGAGTGTACCCTACCTATACTGTCCAAACGTCAAAAACTACTTGTCTAAATGTCCAAATGTCAAGAAATTAACATTAATATATTTTGTTTAGTGTTAAATGAAAGGTTTGTTTAAGTACATTCAGGAAATATCCTACTAATATTATAAACGCGAAAGTTTGTATGTATGTATGGATGTTTGTTACTCTTTCACACAAAAACTACTGAATGGATTTTGATGAAACTATACAAAAATATAGCTTATACATCAGAATAACACATAGGCTATAATTTATAAAGATATAGTGTGAATTATCTAAAATATAACGATAACTGTCAAGTAAGTAGGAAAAAAATCTAAGAAATTGACATTCGAAATTTAAATTCTATCCTACTATCCTACTAATAATAATAATATTTTAAACGCGAAAGTTTGTATGTATGTTGGATGTTTGTTACTCTTTCACGCAAAAACTACTGAATGGATTTTGATGAAACTTTACAATAATATAGCTTACACATCAGAATAATACATAGGCTATAATTTATAAAGATATATGGTTTTCTATCATCATTATCACAACTTTCCATCACCACGCGGGTGAAACCGCTGGGCGCAGCTAGTACATCTATATATATGAATAATTATATAAACTACAAATATTTCATAAAAAATCGTAATTAAAATAATTATAAATACAATAGTTCACTTTCTGTAACGGCAGTCGTGTTTTTTATTCTTCCTAACATATTTACTTGTTCATTGAATAACTTAAGAAGTTCGCGGAGTAGCTATTGTCGTCTGTTCTGCCTACGTTTTCTGACTATGATTAAGTTTGACGACACGTAAAACGTTTTCTGGGATGAAAGCAGCATAACATGCCCACGGATTTTCTGTTACCGCCCACTCAAAATTGACCGTCCTTTGTGGGCACTTTTCAACGAAAAACATTATTATAATAAAATTCAGGGAAGTGTATAAATTTATAATAACGAGACAAATAATCTCAGAGTGAAAAATTCAATAGGCTCTCTTGCCTTACTTGCTTGCGTGGTTTTCAATTTTCGATTACACGCCACCTGCATTCATACGAGTCATATTATATTACACCTTTCTACATACCTTCATTCTTCATACTCCATCAATCATCATACTTTTCATACTTTATACTTTGGTCGGCTAGAACTCCCTTCAGCTGAGAAGAGATTTTTTAGCTGCGCAGCACGCATGCAAACTTCTCAGAGGGATCGGTGGGGGTGAATAATCCCAGTCTTTTAGCATGATTATATAGCGTGAGTTTTCAATTAGTGACACCCTTGAAATAAGTGAATTAGTTAGAGAAAATAAGCAACTTATGACAACAAATTGTTCAATCAAATCATATAATAAAATTAATTTAAAATTACATTTTATTCCAAAAGATTTACAACAGTTTGAGAATCAATCAGCTGTTTTGTTTGACCTTGCTTATGTGCCTAGGTCGTTGAACTCGGCGGCATTGAATGGCGTTCGATACCACAATAGTCCAGAAGAAAGGCCACAGATGGCGCTGCACTATGGGGCTTTAGAGGAAAAAACTCCATTTTACAAAGATTACATTTTCGTGATATAGAGTAGATATAAATATTTTTTAATAATAATTATATAAACGCTACATTAAAATTCTGGCTATGGTTCTCTTTTGACACGTACTTACTTTGTTTTCTACAGAGCCGCAAAGTCAGGTAAGGCCACGGTTGTTGCGCAAATGATTGTATTCACGTGCAAGAAAATACCAATTTTTAATTTCCAGATTCGTTCGTTAGATACTATGCATTTTTTAACGCAAATCTTATGGTCAATAAATACATAAAAATAAAATATGAATATGATTGTTGAATTTTCAATAATATTTTTTTTTCAAAAATAGTCGTAATCCAGTTTGTTTTTCAGAACTCTTGGAAGTATACTTTTGCCCCCATTTGCCCACAACGCTCATGAATACTGACGTTATCCTGTTTATGTACTTTAATGGATAAAATATTTTTTTTTCGTAAACCGTATTTTGGGAAAAAATACGGCGTGTGGCTTAAAGGCGTTTTATCTCTAGAATCTCTAGAAGAGCATATTTAACTTAGGGAACCATACATTTAAAGTTAAACAGGAGCTCATTTATTCTGTGGTTGATGGTAAAACCGTCCCAATCTGTAACTGAAACTAAGGCTGCATCTTCGTGTTTGATTTGGGAGGTACGACTTTAAAAAAAGAGGAAATTGGAAGAACTTCAAGCAATGCTTGTTAATGAAGATGCACTAGAGTTCAGCATTTCTCCTCTCTATGCCCGCATCAGTGTGTTCTACATGTGGGGTAAAATCTACATTTCGAGCGTGGTCGAATCGATGACGAAACCCGCCCTGTAATGGATGCTCTAAAATATTATATCAAATATAAACTAAAGAAGACCCTGGGTATTTTAACGGACACTTCAATGAAGTTCTAACGGAGTTTTGAATGAAGGATTATTCAGTTCCGATGAAAATGCATTTTATGGTTATTTAAAAGCATAACCTGATTCGACACTGGTTGGTTTCGACGAGGGGACTCCTCAACGGTCAACAGCACATACACGAAATTTTGTATACGCATTCAGTTATGATAGCCCGTTCTAAGTTTCATCATGACATGGCTGCTGCACCCAGGGTTGGCTCCCGGCAAGAGGACTCCTCAACGGTCAACAGCACATACACGAAATTTTGTACACGCATTCAATTATGATAGCCGCTAAGTCTCACTGCACTTATAAAAAAAATGGAGTCGGTTTTTTTTTGTTAAAAAGTTTTTTTTATAATTTTTTTTTACGATTATTTATTAAAAGCGACTGCTGCTAATCATGACGTCACTCTTCATTATTTTAATATATTTTTTAAGAAATTTAGAATACGTGTTTTCTGTGTAAAAGAAGTTGTGAATCAAAATTGTAAAAGTCCTTTTGGCTTTAGAGACTGCCTTTTAACCATTTATCGAATTTTTGTACAGAATCTGAATGTTGCAATATTGGAAATCTAAGACTATCTAGGTTGTTTGACATTACAAATAAGATAAAAACGAATTCACCGCATGAAGTTTGTAGCACCCGACGTTTCGGCGATGTTGCAACCGCCGTTGCAATGTTGGTTTGAACGAGGTATAATAAAAAACTGCATAGATCTTGCGTTATGTTTGACAGTGGGTGACGACAAAGACATTTGTCCATAGGAAATTAGGTAGCGAACGGTTTCGTGCAGCTTGGTCAATAATTTTCCATTGTGTTCTCGGATCGGTAACTAACGATTCAACTCCTATTTAGTAGCCTCCTCGTGTGGAAAGCTACCCCAGGTGACACTCTCGCGTCTCAGGTCTCACGGATGGTGGATCGGTTTCCCCTGGGTGATTGCCTCCCGGTGCTACTGGACAGTTTGCGCGCCGTTCGGTGACGCCGATCGGTTGTGCACTTGACTAATTGCTGAAGGAGTCTGGAGACTATGGAAATACACTGTCTCCTAAGCAGCGGGGGTGAATATTGGCATGTCGTCAACCACTTTTAAAATGACCAAATGGCTACCTGATCCTGAATTCCGAGCCGGGCAGAAATGCCCTTTTTCTGCGATAGATTTAAACTGAATCACCGCTTGCGCAAGCGACTTCGTATCCATACCAAGTAGGTAGGTTGGAGGTATACTGATGGTTAATTCCAGATTAAGATATCCTTCAAAAACTGGTAAAAAGTGCCCCGCCGTAAGGCGTTGGCCTTTTTTTGGGCATGTTGGCTTAGCTAGATGGTAGATTTATATTGTCTCTAAGTCATCTACGCTCATCTCAAGGGAGATAGAACGATCACTATCGTTAAAACTTCCTGAGGTGAAGGGTTCGCCCGTTGTAGTTGACAACCTTAGTTGTCCATAGAAAATATGTGCAGATCCTATCATATGTAAGAATATAGTAGATATATCTAGATGTTTTTCAAATATAAGCTTATCATTAGCCATAATATTAACGATTTCAATAATCAGTTGGTGATAAAAGAAGCTTTCAGATGTAAACTTATCTAAAATTACTGAGAAACCCATTGACAAGTTTAGCTACTGGCAATTGAACAAGAAATTAATTGCAGAAAAAATACTAAACTGCTATTATTCATGAGTTTAAAGCTCAAAAATAAAGAAAAAAGTTATTTTTGTTATCCATCAGTTATTTTTTATTTACGGTATCTCTGAAAGATTAATAGCTTTTTTATGTAGTTTAGTGCCTAAAATGTATACCTTTACCTGAGCAATGTATAAGATAAAACCCTGATCAAAATCGCCTCAGCTGTTCTCTAGGTATTAGGTAGCCAACAGACATACATTGTATTAGAAAATAATATTATAAGGTACACATTCGAAATGATTTTTGTTCTTCATTTACAGTGCATATCATGTTTCAAAAGATTTCTAGATTCCAGTTGTTTATAAATGTGTGTTTTTAATTGTGTTAAAAACAATCGAAATAAAAAAAACTTTAAAAAATGCGTATTTCCGTGTATCACGTCGCTATATTTTTCTCAGAGTAGTCAATCCGTAATTTTATTACATTGAAGTGCGTAAATCCAAGTAAGTACGTAAAGTACGCTGAAATCGTTTGGGGTGTAATTCAGTTCAGGCTTTGTGTAATATTTTTTCTCCGTTATGCCTCTTTCGCTTTCTTCGGTTGATCGACGTTTTCGCCTTGATTCCGGTCACGCGTACAGCCGCAAGATTGTCTCATAACTCTTATCGTGTTCGTGGCCTGAAGGGTCAGCGAGACGGCGACCCTCGGCCTAGCGCGCTCCACAGACCCACATAAAACACAGGCGTGCTCAGCGACAATAGAGCTACCCCGCACCCCCTTCGGGAGTAAAGAGAAAATTGCATAATCTTGCACTTTCAACAAGTAAACGTCCACTTTAACTTTATAATATGAGTGTGCATTAAAAAGTTCACGACCGCAAGCTTAAGTTTCCTTACAGGTAATATTTTCAAGTGTGGCTAGTTTCAATTTATCCTTTTAATGAATCCAACTGTATATCGATCGTTTTGAACTTCTATCCAATGAAATATAAAGAAGTAAATATATTAAAAATGATAAAAAACACGACTGCCGTTACAGAATTTATTTATATTTTATTTATATTTTTTTTTACTACGGTTTGTTACGAAACATTTGTGGTTTATATATTTATCCATATAGATAAATGTATTAATTTCTAATACAACCATAACAATTGTGTAGGCATGACATTAAATTAATCTTAAACAAGCTACTCAATTTAGCCAAGCGACGATATACAATATATAGGTTTAAACTTACCAATTTACAAAAACAAAGCCTCTATCATAACAGTTTACAACAAAACGACAATAAATAATGTGTGGTAAATTAGATGAGTAGATAATATGCTATGTCCTTTCACAGTATTTTAAAAAGTCGTTATGAGCATACATGTTAATTTTAAGCAGATAAACTCGGATGTATCTCTTGAAAATATCGATGTTTTAATCGCTTTAATCTTTCAGGCAAATTAATAAAAAGTTTGGGGCCTATGTATCGTCTAGTCGCCTGGAACTTGGCAGTACGTGCTACGAACGGTTGGGGATACTGAGTTTTATTCCTGGTGTCGTGCCGATGTACTTTCTCGTGGGATATGGCTGAGCTCGTATTGCAATAAAATTCGCAAAGGGCTTCTTGAGCAAAAATCGCATATACGGTCAAATCATGTATATTTCCGGAATGTACTAAATCAGACCTTTCATTTGAAACCAAACACGATATATCAATCTTAATTTATTGACACTTGGTAATTCGGACAACTACTTACTTGATATTAGGTCAGGTAATGTAACCTATCATACTTGATTGTAATATTGGAGTCCTGTCCACCCTAGAACGGGCTAGTCCCAGTTGGGTGACAGAAACAAATAAGCAAAAGGTTAAGGTTTTGCCATTCGGTTCCTGTTGTTTTTGTAAGCTAATCAATGTTTTATAGTAATTAATTCTTAAATAAATAAATAAATAAATACTCGGGATGACATACCGATTTTAACAATACTACACACTTCTAAATCGGTTTAGGCGTTTAGAAGTTATGGTGGAATTGAGAAACGGAAAACATACCTAGATGAACCCTGAACACATTGCACCCCTTTTTTGTTGGGCAGTCGTGTAAAAACTGCATTTTCTCTTTCTTTTTTATATACGTAATAAACGAAAATTTAACATGGGCCTTTCCAGGCAAGGAATACCTAAAAGCACGACTTAAAATATTGGTGAAGGTCAGAATATTTTTCGCATTTTTTCACTGTTTTTTTCTCACGAAATAACCTTAATTGCGAGATTTTAAATTGCACAATTGCATATATCCGAGCTTTATACCGATTTCATTTTGAAAATTATTTCAAATAATTTCAATTTATTAAATTCAATAAAATTTATTTCGATAAAATCTCAACAGATTGTCGATACTCAGCCTATGTGTAAATATATCAAAGTAAGCACTAAATACATCAAATAATTCCTAACAATAAATGAAGAAAAAATAGTTAAAATAAACTATTAAATATATTAATAGCAATAAAAAACACTACTGCCGTTACAAAAAGTGAGCTATTGTAGTTATAATTATATTTTTACCGTTTTTTAATGAAATATTTGTGGTTTATGTATTTACCCATAGGTGTATATTTCCGGAATGTACTCAATCATACATTTCATTTGACACGAAAGGTAATATATTTATGTTAATTTGTTTACATTTGGACATTTGGACATTTTAACATCTATTTACTTGATATTTTGACAGTTAAATTCTATTTACTTGATATCTTGAATGGATGGCATATCGATTCTAACAAAACCACTCATTTTTAAATCGGTTTAAGCGTTTGGAAGTTATGGTGGAATAAAGAAACGGAAAACATACATAGACGCACCCTGAACACATTAAACTCCTTTTTTGTTGGGCAGTCGTGTAAAAAACCTTCATTCGATCTATCTCTTTTTTAGTTTGAAATGAAGTAACGCCATTTAAAATTTCCAACAAAATGAAATATTTTGTAATTACATATATCCTATGTAATTTAGGAAAACTTCAGAAATGCTTTTACTGGGATGATATTGTCGCCCATTTAATTTTGCCGACAAAAGTTACGTAATGGAATGCCTGGGGAGAGCCGCAGGCGGCACTTACAAGCTCGATGGAGCTACTTGACAGTTGTATTATCAGTTGTGTTATATTAATTGGCTTTCCCACATGCCTGTTTTGTAAAATAGGAATATAACTTTTAAAGGTACCCTCGGTACTTCTTATCTGTGAAGAATTAATGTAAAAGTCGAATGCTGCTATTTGGGCCTACCCTCCAATAAAAGTACACCAAATGTCATATGAAAGATTTTTTTTATGTATTACTAGCTGACCGCAGACGTTGTCCTGTCCAAATTTCAATAAATTTGTTTTTGTAAATTTGTCAAAAGCTATTGGAATATGTAAACAAAGTAAAAAATCGGTTGTGTCATTCCAAGACTTTCCCGGCAATCAGACAATCCCCTTGCCCCCCACGCCAAACCCCCAACACCTGACTTTCCCGGCAGAATCATGCGAGACGAAGCAAGCGGAAGGACCGCAATCGGCACACGCGGCTGGCATCACGTAGGCCATCAGTTGTTGTTTGGCTTTCGTTTGGTGCTGTATAACTTTTTTTTGCTGTATTATTTTTGATTTTTGTACAATGAAGAATTGATATTATTAATAATAATAAAGAGATAATAATAATAATATTTCTTAACAGACATTTCTCGTCAGAAACCTAATAATTGAAATATATAAAACTCAAACACCACTAAGATATTAGAGGTGAGACTTAGTTTCTAAATATAAATAAAATATGCCTAAATATATATGCAACTCTCAAGATTATTGGTTTGTGGGCCCAGGGCTCATACACATAGTAGCACCATTACTTAAAGGAAAACTCGTAACAATTTATTATATTGTTGTACGCGGGTTCGTAGGATAGTGACAGAAACGAAATGTTGAGTATCTTATAAAGTTTTGATTATACTTACATGTTCTAAACATTGGGTAACTACCTATAACTTCTTTCAAATTTCTAGGGTTTGTGATACGGGAATCCAAGCATTTTAATAATATTAACAAATGAGTTGTACAATGTACGTTATGCGCACATTGTACAACTCATTTGTTAGAAGTCGCATGGAAACAAATATAGCTATTTGGAATCCGCATAAAAATGACTATACTCTCATGCTGGAAAATGTACAAAACTGTTTTTTTCAGATTTGTGTACATCACAGTATGGATATTATGCATTTTTGTAGCCGACTGCGTTTGTCACAGGTATGGTTGTCTATAATTTTCTCTAACTCGGAAAAGAAATTATGACCATGTCCTGTGTTTTTATTCTGACTCGAGGTAAAACTGATTACCATAGCTTACTAGCTAAAGTGGATCTTTACGTGCCTGATAATTATCTTCGTGCTCGATTGCACCATCTTTTCGTGGAGCCATTCTCGCACACTAATCTTACGAGGTGGAACTTTTTAGCTCGTGCTTTGCGGCGCCTTAAATGACATCAATTCGATGACAGTAGATTTTGCAATTTTTACCGCCAACCCTCATTCGTTTAACTTACTGGAAATTAATTATTTATTCTTATATGATAGAGATAGTATTTTACGCGACGTTGTTATATTTGTATAGTTACTAGTTGATATCTTTATTATTTTACTTTTCAATGCATTGGTTTTTCTGTAATAAGTGACTTTCTGTAAAAAGATTAGTAATAAGTGAATAAGCAAATAAATATAAATATACTTTTTTAGGTTTTCGAATTATTTGCAAAGAATTATCCGCTTTGTATTTTGATACGCAGTACGTAATAGTTATCCATTTAAGTCATGAAACTTGTGTTTCTTATTTATTCATAAATTAAGAAATGTTGGGAATGTAATAATTTTGTCTCGATTAAGTATGTGAAGTAATAGGTTAATCAAGTACCTAACTGAATACTGAATATAATATACTGTATTTAAATAATGGTTTCCAATTTTTTTATTTATATCAAACAATGTATATACTGCATGGATCCAGGCTGATCTATTGCGAACTAGTCAACATTGATTTCTAGTCAACCAGTAACTCCGAACCAGTCAACCAGTCAACGAACTAGTCAACCAGTCAACTTCTTCTCCAAACTAGTCAACCAATCAACGTCTAGTAAACATTGATTTTTTTAGTACTATATGAAAGATTAGTTATTCTTCTCCGAAAACGGGTAATCCATTGTAAAGTAGCACTTGTCACCCAATGCTCTTTTATACAATACGATATGAAATTGCGAATTTTAATGTCGTTTAATTAAAGGTCATTTAATTGTGTATACTAAATATAAAACCTTGTGAAGCATCCCTAAATGTGTATGCTTAACATCAATAAATAGCCTTGATCTCTAACCGTGTGATAGTTAAAGCTTGTGGCGCCGATACAGTTCATTGTCAACATGACTAGCGATTTTTAAATTGTGTGATGAAACCGTAGATCTATTACCCAAAATTACATATTTTGCACTGCCAGGAAGCAAGCTATCATTAACATAAAATATTATATAGAGGAACAATTCAGATCCAAGACAAAAGAAAAACGATAAATACTGGAATATTATTCCAGGACAAAGAAAAGCGAAAAAACCTTTGCCATTCATCGAAAATGGCAATAAAGAGGCAAATGTGAACTAAGGCCTTAAATATATTTTTTACGATAAAAGTTCATTGAACTACTATTTGAAATCATGGGAATAGCTGAGTATGAAATGTATCGATTTTACAGTCTTACTTTTTTAAATTTAATACATCATTTGTCAGAAATATCATACTTAGATTCATCAGAAGTTTCAGGTTAGCCTCGGTGATTAAAGAAGCAGGGCAAGTAACAGAAACTCAGGACTGATGTACAGTCTGTGCAGACCCTTCATTATCATCTACCATCACCTCCATAAAAACCTTTTCTGTATGTATTTGTTTCATTTATTTTTGTTTGTTTATTCATCCATATATCGTTGTTTCTTTCATTAGGTAGGATCGACATATATAGAAATAATAGAAAACATCATATTAAAATCATTTTTATTTTCGATCTTAAAACAAAGCCGCGTCTGTAAATTAATACTCAGACAGAATAAAAAAATATATCACCAAAGACTCTGTTACTTTATCTAACCATTTAAATATAGTTATTAATTGGGTGTCTTCGAGTTTTATGATAACATAGACGATAATTAATGATTATAAAGCGACTCTTAAATTTAATATCACTGAATCCGACCTTAATAATTACATAGTTTTGGCGTGAATCTTGGCGCTCGTTTCGAAGAAGTCTCTTTTGTTTTCTGGAGATATTTGTGAATAAAAGAAGTTACTTTTAGTGACTTCGTCGATATCTCCATTGGATAATCTCCATTTGTAATTGCCAGGTGTCGATGCAAACCTTGAACGGATATAGTATCTTGCACTATCCACTTTCAAGCATTATAAACAATACTGTTCATAGCATTATGGCACTTCCGTTTGGGGTCGCGACACACATCGATCACCGCACTTTTCTCACTGATAAATGCGACCACGTTGAGGATTTGCTGCTACTGTTCGATCTCGTGGAGCCGCTGCTGTCCAAACGCTGAAGATCTAGCTTAGGCTTGCATCGCCTGCTGTTGTTGTTCACTTCGGGATGCAGGAAGCGATCGATCACCTGCCTTATCGTCGAGTGCTTCCTTTCGAAGGGATTGGGAAACATGGCGACGAAACTTTCCTCACTGAAGTTCACTGAATAATGGATATAAACTTCGCGGTAATGCGGGGAGTTGCGACTGCCGGCAAAGTGACAAGCGTTGTGAATGAATCGAGCGTCGCGCGATTCTTTTATACTGACGTCTTATCGCGGGGATCACCCGCTTCTCATTACACATCGTAATTACATACATACCCACAACCGAGCGTGTGACGCCACGGTTGATCATCGTCATCATAGCGGGCTTGTCTACGAAGAACCATTATCTGTGCGTAAATCATTTGTTTCGGAGTGATTGCAGTATTCTTAATTAAGTGATACAAAGTCAATACATTTTTAAAGGTGGGGAAAAAGGATGCCACCCTAAATATCACAAAGAATAATAATAATAAAGATAGTATACGAAGAGTTAGACGAGAATTTAATGTTACAATGTAATGTTAATGTTACATGTTAATTTGACTAAATTTACATTTTATAATCGTTAATATTTGTCATGGCCCTTTCTTATTTACGATTTTACCAAAACCCAACTGTCCCGTCTAGATGCGCTGGTGACAGCTAGTTTAAAATCCTGGCTGTCCTTAGCCTAACCAGCTGACCCCTCGACTCTCTTCAGGTCCAAACAAAATTTTGGGCTAGCGCTTAAACTGCCCTCTCTGCTCTACGCCAACTCCAGAATAACCAAAAATTCGATTCTGTGCAATTCCAAAGATCCGGCAATATCGAAGCACGTAATAAGTGGCCGTAGTGATTCAAATGATCTACAAGCCCGCGTAGACTTCCACAAAAAGTTCCTTACTGGAATCAGCCAGAATGGCACTGGTCTGGGGTATGGCAGTACAACCACGAGCGACGTGGACTTGAAGAAGTCTCTTTTGCGGGGAGATTACGACAGCTATTGGCTCATGCTATTGGCCTTCAATGCCAGAATGATTGGACAACAATTGGGGACTTTTGCATTCCGCCTCCAATGCACTGGAAGGTAATGCTCTATGACTGGACGCCAGAGATGCTGAAATTTTATTTGAATGCCTTTCAGCATACACTTCCAGACCCCAGTAACCTCGCTCGTTGGAGCTTTACCGAGGATAGTTCTTGTCCCCTCTGTAGCAATACCCCTTGCACAGCTAGACACATTCTAGCTGGCTGCAAGGTGGCCTTAGATCAAGGACGGTACACTTACCGCCATGACAAAGTTCTCGCTGTTATTCGCGAGGTAATTAGTCTCTCAGTGGCTCGTGCCAACAAGGGTTTGACAGTATCCTCCAAACCACCAATACAGTTTGTGCGGGATCGCTCTAAAGGCAGAAAACATTTAACTACAAAACCTTTCTCAATAATCGAGAAAGCTACAGATTGGATTCTGGAGGTTGATTCGGTCTCTAAGCAGTATAAATTCCCTGAAAGTCTCGGATGCACAGCCCTCCGTCCAGATATAACTCTTTACTCTCTATCTCGGAAGGTGGCTCTTATTGTAGAATTAACTGTTCCATGGGAATCAAATATCCCAAAAGACCACGAGTACAAATTAAATAAATACCATGATCTTGCAAATGCCGTAACCCGGAACGGCTTCACTGTTCACCTTCACGCGGTGGAAGTTGGCGCTCGTGGCCTGCCAGCTAAATCTCTATTTCACCTCTTTAAAGATCTTGGCCTTTCCAGAAAAATAATCAACTCTTTCTTAGAAAAATTATCTAAAACTGCGATTTGCGCATCTCAAATTCTATGGCTTCGAAGGGGGAGTGAATGGGTGGCAAGGTGAACGCTCACATGTGGCAAGACAGCTGTCCTAAACCTACCACAGCCGGTTCGTAAGTCCGGAATCCACTGCTCACCCCCCAGAAGTGTAAAAAAAATAGTATTATGATGGGCCCGACTCCGGTCGGTGAATTCCATGGCAGCTCCGTTTGTATTTATATATATGATAAGTACGTAGGATAATATCGATAAAAACGAGCCAAAATAACTATGTCGTTTTTCAGATTCCCATTTTTAAATGTGTCAATAATTTGATAAATCCTCTTAAACGGTTTAAATTTTTGCAAAGTCCATTTAATTTTCAGTAAAATTCAGCAAAAATATTATCTTACTAAAAATAGTAAATATATTTTGTAAATGTAGTTTTACATAAATGGTTTTAATTCTGTTTGATCAAATTTCGTTAAAACTGTTCGATATCGATTTATTATTGAAATATAAGTACAGAATTGTGCAAGCTAATGAAAAGATTTGTATTTTAATTTAAATATAGTTTGATTTTGTTGCATTAGAAACTACTAAATTTAAAAGTACCTAAATATTATATTTCATAAATTTGATCCCGATACTTTTTATAATTTTCTACATTATAAACAGTTCTTTTAGTATTTGAGATAATAAAAAATAGTTGTCTTCTGGCAGTATTGTAATGATACTACTGTACAGAAGGGCCACAATTTGTGTGCAAAACTAGGACTGTTCAGAAATGAAATAATAGGTACTTTTATGGATTACCTAAATGCCATATTTAATTGATTTACTGAAATAATTGCAATTTTTTCTAAATTATTAATTTCTACGTGTCATAAAAGCGGTATGATAATAAAAGTAACTTGGGATAGAATTAAAAAAAACTCAATCGAAAACTATGGAAATCTTTAAAGTCGTCAACTCCGCCATCTGACATTACTTGGTCATTTGTGTTTAACTTTGACCAAATGATATTTAGTCTGTATACCTATCAAGGATGGTTTGGTAATCACGATTAACGTGGCTATTGTACCGTCAATGAAAGTTGATCATGACGCTATAGAAATCTTGCATTCATTGTCAGTGTCAGTCAACGACGCGTTTGGTAGACGCGCGAGTCTTCATCGCGTACGCTGTTATAAGTCGATTGAAGTAAATTACCGAAGAGGTCGTTATGACCTCTCAAGGTTAATCGCTTCGAGGTGAAGCGGGAAAATTAATAATACGTCATTGCTGCATACGCATTCTTACTTCTTTAAAGCCCGCGTCGAGGAACTTTATAGCCGGTTTGGTTAGTTTCATTTATAAGCTGTATATCGGGGTTTTTATGCTTGTCTATCGGAGTCGAAGGGGTCGAAAAAGAAACATTTAGTGTCTTGAAGATACTGCACTTTACAAGTTTTATTTATATCAATGTCGAACTTATGCAATAATAAATTTGGATCGCAAACAAAATCATTCAGATTAACATAGCCACGACAGGCGTAACAATGACAATATTTTAATACTCTAAATGTGACTAGTTTATACCGACGCATTTCTGTATCTGAGCTACAAATTAGAGATATAAAGACACTTGATGAGATTATATTTAAAAAACTAAGCTTAAAGCCCATTAACGATGCGCCAATATTATTTTTGATTTTATACTAATTTGGTTAAACAAAACATTATCTACCTACAGTAACAGTAAATATAACTATATTTCGGAAGGAAAAAATCAACCGATTAATGCGATAACCCGTTAAATTTCTTCACGTTAATCAATATTAATCGGTTAATTATATAGACAAAATGATATTATTGGCAGGTGTTATTTGGAAAATTACCCTTTCTTACAATCGAGTTTCAAGTATAATAATATAATTCAGCGTTCATTATAATCGGTTATTTTTGGATAATCGCCCAACCCTTGAAAGTCCTCTGCGTCTTGCTTGACGCGAGATAGTTAATTTAATCAATGAATTTAAAAATGGCCCTAATAAAGGTTTATTTGACCTAACCTATTGTTTGAAATTTATTATTACATTTTATCTATTTTGTGGGCTTTTATTTGATAGACTTAGCGTCTTTATTAAATCAACTTTGTGTGCAATATAAAATATTAAAGCAATATTGTTTAATAGGATTTACATCTTTCGATTCGCATTTTAGTACCGCGCAGTCACACAGAAGTCACGCATTCTTTGTAACGTTGCAAATTGTTATATTTTTGTAACTCTTTTTATTGACATTTCAATTGATTTTTTACTATTAATATACTGTTTTGGGTCCCGGGCATATAACCTATTAGAACATGATATTAAAACAATTTAGACTGAAGGTTCCTTTAAGAAGCAGATCCATATGTGGCTAATAAATAAAGGTCGTGAAATGAGCCACAAATTATTTGACTGTCTAGTATGATGTTTATTTTAATTCGTTTTTTTTTCTTTCTGAGTAGGCATTAGTTTATTATTATGATTTTTATTTATTATGGCGTTTTGAATTTTTGTTTTCTTTTTGGACTATTTATTTTTTTTGACTGTTTTATTTTTTATTTTTTATTATATTTTTTTTTGTACTAACACTCTCTTAAGATAATTTAGGAAATCTAATACAGATATTTATAATTTGACATACTTTTGACTATTTTAAACTAATTATTTAATTTTAATTTCTTCTTAAATCTATTTTTCTTAATGATATTTCATGATTTTTTAAACACTTATGAATACCTAATTTAATTTCTTTTGTTTTTTCGTTTAATTTTAATTAAACGTGTGCACAAGTAAAATATTCCTGGTACGCCTGCTTGGTACGGGCTTAGGCCTATTTAGGCGGGATTGACTTAGTGATCAAGACGTTGCAGTGTACCTTATTTTTCGCTACTGGTCCGAGCACGATTTTTTTTGTAATGCTGCAGGAATGTATATGTCGTGCTTTACTTTTAATACATAAATAAATAAAATAAAATAAAATAAATGTTTCACAGGGACGACAGCACAATCACACTTGCTTTTCACCTCGCCTTAAGAGGGTATTATTACTGTTATCTATATACGATATTTTATGTTTCCGAGAAAGTAATTCAAAGCAGTTACATATTTTTTGTAATTCTATTTCGTTTGTATTAGCTTCCATAATAATATTATTTGGTTATAAAGTGTTAAAAATAAGACTTTTTAGCTGCGTTCCTATGACATTGCGATTGCCAATGAATGGAAGCAAAATCTGGAAATTTGGAATTATCGTATACTGACAGACTAAATTATCGCATTGCGTTTTAGTGACTGATCGATGTCAATCGATAAATGAAGAGAGACATTCTTCCGCGTCTGTATGAAAATTTGTTCAGGAGATTTTTGAACTTTGCTACATAATCGATTCCTTACAAAGAGTGAAAAACAATGTGTTAAAATCAGACTTACTCACATGTACGATAGTAAAAAAATAAAAAGGGAAATATAAATTAATTTTTTATTCAAATTATGGTGTTACATCTATGGTGATAATGTATGGCAGTTCGTTTCTCTTAATTCCCAGTTATGGTAACAGATTGTAATTTTTTACTTATTTTGTAGGTGTGTAATGTTAAAAGTTGCTATAGTGATTATACCTATAATACCAATAATACCATAATACCCATAATACCAATAATACCTTTATATACTAATATTACCAATATACCATACCATATAATACCAGTATACTATAATACCAATAATACCATAATACCATAATACATGGGGCTTACCCATAATACAAATAATACATGATTTCTCCTAATTATAAGAAAAGGAAATTAGAAAAACAAAATAATATTAATAATAATACAAAATCACAGAAAAAGTTTTCCGCTATTAAAACATTAAAATATACATTGAAATGGCCTGAAATAACATAGCGATTTACACATATCATAGAATTGACATAACTAAAAAAGCAATAAAAAAAGACTGGGTCAAAAAATAATTTATCCGAGAATGTACGAAAATAACAATGTACCTTAGAAGAAAAAATAATTCATCAATATCATTAAAACATACTATTATGAAACCTACATATTTTTAAATTCATAATTTCCATATCATTTCTTAAAAATAATACTTTAAGTATCAACAATAACTTTAACATAATAACTTAAAAAAATCGCATATAAGGTAAAATACAAAATTTATGAAATTTAATATTCATAATTTCGTATTAAATTTCTTGATTTGAAATCGTTCCTTCAAATTGATCTTGAAGAAAAGCTTATCATTATGAAAGTTGTAATTGCCATTATAACGTAGCCTCAATAATATTCTTACAAAATATCGACATAAGAAGAAGCTTAGTACATATAAAAAGTAGCATAAGAAGCTTTGTACATAGCGGTGGTTTAGCCAAGTTGACAGATAGAGCTGGACGAATTCTTCGAAGCGGTTTTAAGTCGATCGTAAACATAAAATTTTCATATTGCAATTTTTTTGTATTTGTAAATATTGCTCAGCCCCCTGAAAACCGATCCTGATAAAACCGAGTTTAAAACTTTCCTGAAAAGATTATCTACGTACAGGAATTTCAAAGATTACCGCGTGCATATACGATTTTTGTCGCATACATACATATGTCGGTCATATGTATATATATAGGGATTTTGCCTGCTACAGAGCTTCCTACGTGTTATTTATTATTTTCATATAAGGAAAACCATGAATACCGTCCAAGGCCTATTTAACCATGTATCTAATTCGATAATCCCTCGTCTGAATGCTCCAGTAGCCCTCTATCAGATTCGAACGTTAATGGAAATCTTTTCATAAGAAATGTAGCGTCTTCCGCTGCGTCATATCCGTTAGACGTGTGATAACAGCCTAATGATATTTGGACGTCGAGCCCTCTCCGTGACGTTGCCTGATTGCTAGGCCATTAAACGCTGCGTTATTTGCATTTTTGTGGAAAAAATCTGACGCGTTTGTTATTGAATCGCATTTCCGATATTTGTGTATCTATTAACTTTTCAAATCTATTAACTTATTTTTATGCGAGAGCTGTACCAATCTCCAAAACTTTTTTAGAATTCTTTTATATTAAGGAAACATATAGCTACATCCTAAAATCAGTTTGCATAAACATTACGTTACATTACATCCGTAACCAATTGACGAATTTACCGCTCTCAGACGGGTCACAATATAATATAGGTAGTTAATATACAAACTACTTTACGTAAAAGGTGGTTATTACAAACTTTGTGCATGATACTAATTTTAGTATCTTACCTATTTTAAAGACAAATAGAAAATATAGTGAGATCAGTTTCAGAACTGAATAAAATAATTTCAGATAATGATAAATTGTTAGAATCAGATATAGAACAACATAAAAAAAATCAATAACATAACAATTAATAACATATCATGGTATCTAACAATGTCAAAAATTATTAAAATTTTCTGGTCGGCACTTATCTGGTCTGTGGCGACCAGGAGCGACTCCACGCCGTTTTTCTTCTCTTCTTTCAGTGTTTGCTGTTTCCTGCTGTGGTATTGGAAAATGACCAAACCGGCTTCCTACTTTCTCCTACAGCGGTAACACAACAATTCGAAAGATGAGAATCAATGCTGAAAAATATAAGCGATGAGTGTATCTTAAAAACTATTGATAATTAAAAATGTGTATCAATCAGCCCGTCGTCAAGATATGTGACATTTCTGAAATCGAACAATTCGTTGAAAATTTAAGTTCAAGGAATCGAACAAAAAGAAATAGATTAATAATATTTTACACGATTAAGTTAAAGTCCCATAACCAACCGTGCAAAACGTTATTTTTAAATGAATGATTATAAATTAAAATAAAAAGCATTTGATGATTATGATAATATGATGTTTGGTAGGACGTTCGGTTTTATGAGAAAGAAAAAAAAACAAATATTCACACACACTGAATTATCCCGTTATAGAATTATAGATAAGTAGAAAATAAATTATGTTTATACCCAACACCAACACAAAAATACCTAATAATACAGAAATACAATGAATACATATTTATCATATACACAAATTATCGGTAGGTTTGTACTTGATTTGATTTGCTTGATTGCTGGATGGTTCTGTCTCAGCACCGCTACAACAATTAGATCACGTTAAATGCATGCGTGTAGCTTATAATAGCAATAGGTACTTTACTTTTCCCTAGTCTCATGTTGGATTCTAACAAACTTATAAACGTAGTTTGAAAACAGTTTATGGGAATTGTAAAAAGTTTATGAAATTAATTTACCGAAAATAACATCATGTTACCGTATATTGAACAATAAAAAATACTGTGCCGAAGTAGACACCATAAAACGTGATTTGCATAAATAACATTACTTTTGTTGAAATGTGTCTTTTTTATTTAAATTGGTCTTCTTTTCTTATTACACTAGATTACTGCAAAAAGAGGTCGTTTTGGTAGCAGTCTCAGACATTTTCAGTCGTAGCTGGGATACTTTAACACAGTACGGTAATGATTTTACAAAGTCGTGACGTCGACACGGCCCGGTGGCATAGTGGTTAGGTCCCCTTTTCGGGTTCGATTGCCGGCTGGGTGGCTATTTTCCAATGTGATAATGTTAAAGGAATCGCATTTCAATTCTGTCGATCGAATACAATAACAAGACACATACTTACACACACGTTACATGCACACATACCTATAAACACTTTATAATCGGGCATATTGTAAGAGATTGTCGTGTGATAATAGATCCGCATATTGTGAAATTTTACAATAAAGAGTAGAAACAAACAAACGTTTTTTTCAAACAAAAGGCAACTGCTGCAATTTCAATTGTCGGTCCTATTTACTGAGCTAATGGGCCCTTGCTGAGTTGGCCACGAAGACCCATTCTGTTCAGGGTTGGTCACACTCACGGGTCAACACCCATCCGGCGGCCTCCACGCATGAAATGCGAACCCGGGCAGGACTCGTTTCTCCTAGGAGTCAACCTTCTGGCGCTCCTGGACGGTCTGCGCACCGCGCGGCGTAAGCCAATCGATTGTGCACTCTGACTAACAGTCGGGGGAGTCTGGAAGAAGTACTGTTTCCTATAGAGCGGGGGTGGTTGCGGACCTTACGGCGACTGCTCTTGAAAGGACCATCGGCTACCCGAACCTGGGTGAACAGCCGGGCAAAGAATGCCGTGGTCCGCGATAGATTCGCTTCGTAAGGGAGAGGACCGCGCAAGCGACCTCGAACTCGTAACCAATCGAGAGACTGGAGTAATCTGGTCGCAATTGGAAGTAAGTGCGTGAGTGTATGCCCGCTGGGTAACATACCTGGTTATCTCGCGGATAGGGGCGTTGGCCTCTTACGGGCATGTGGCGGAGCTTGACGGTGGACTGTTTTGTCCAAGTCTTCTGCGCTCACTTCACGGGAGATAGAACGAACAATCGTTAAAATTTCCTGAGGTGACGGGTTCGCCCGTTGTAGTTGACAACTCTATTTGGTCCTATTTACTATAAAGGATTCAAAAGGATATTTCTAGAATAACATAATTCTATCATTTCTACAGAGCTCTCTTATTATAATGCCGGCTACAGGCTCACAGCGGAAATCTCCGAGTACACACAAAAAAGTAGGTAAGTGTGGATACCTTTTCGCTCTACTCGTTCTTGTTTTCGCCTGCTCTCCATCCACCCGGTGTCGGTTTTTAAACCCAATAGGGTTTCTCTGCTGAGAAAGAAAAAACTTTTCACATTCCTTTTCGGTCTCGGAGCGATATGAGAAGTGGAGGCGACTGCGCGGGTACGATAATGTTGTTTTCTCCTCTGCTACGTTTTCTAAAATGTGTAGTAACGAATTGGAGTTAATGTTAATGGAATATTTTCAATCAGAACCAGTTTTGTGAGATACTAAATTTCGTCACTACAATAACAATAGTTTAAATCACGATGCATGGATCCGAATCAGCTCACTAATGAATTGAAGTATCCGGACTGAAAAATATGAGGAAATCCCTTTTTTCCAGTTATAGGAAATACAGGAAGAACATTTACAAAGTTATTGTATGCGAATGCACACTCGACGAGTAATCTCGGGAAGAAATCTCGGAGAGACTTCTCACCGTTAGTCTGTAGCCGGTTAGTCTTACCTACTGCTAAAAGGACGCTTTGATTCACAATTACGGTAAATGGCAACATTATTATTTTAATCAAACAAATAAAACACAACCAAAATTAAAAATTGCTTGCTACAATTTCGAGTTAGGGTAAATGAAACAACTGCAGTGTAATATTAATATAGTGAGTTTTTTTTAAATGGGGTTACATTAAAAATATCACAGTAGTGTACTGTTATATTTTTAATGTAACCCCATTTAAAAATGTATATTGTAAAAGTGTATATTTATTTATCAAATTAGATGTAAATAAAGGCAAAAGTTTATTGCCTTTACAAAATATACAAGGCCTAGTTTGTTTTGATTTGATGATTCACGTTAATGTTATGATCGATCAGTTAAATTGATAGAAAGTCTAATGGCAAAATTTTAGAGTTTTTAAAATGAGTTTCGAGTTACCAAAATCAGTTTCGACTCTACAGCCATTAGGCGGGCAAAGGAGAAAATTGTACAATAGCTCCTAATAACAATATGGTATACGAGAAGCGTTAAAAAAAGGTGATAATGAGTTACAAACTCTTTGGGAGCATATAAAAATAAATAGTAGCAAACACAGATAATACATTTGTTGATATGTTTATAAAACGAAAACAGATTTTCTTTCGTTATTTGAAAAAAACGAGTTTTTTACTTACAAACACTACCTATTTATTTTATTAGTATATAAGAGGAGACTGTTTTCTAGACTGTCATTCAGATTTTACAATATTAAAAGGGAAAACCAAAACGTTCTTTGAATATACACCCTGAAAGATATAGAAGTTAAAAAGACCCTGAACTTATCATAATATATCCTAAAAATATTGATCGCTTCACTGCGGAATGTTATTTCGGATATCAATAAGGCGTTATTGATAATATGTAAGTATAATTTATGAAAAATAATAGTAATTATTAAAAAAAAGTGTTTAAACACTTTTGTTTCATAAAAGTCGTTTATTGTAGATAACCTAAAAGTCAAACATTAAAAAAATACAAGGAATTTATAAAACAACATACTTTTTATGAAAATGTATGATTTTAGCTATATATTAAACATGTGTACGCTGTAAATAGGATATAAACGAATTTACCGCGTGAAATTTGTAGCACCCGTCGTTTCGGTGACGTTGCAGCCGCCGTTGTCCAGGGTAGACTGGGCATAGGGCAGGGTAGACATGTCTACCCTGGACAACGGCGGCTGCAACGTCACCGAAACGTCGGGTGCTACAAATTTCACGCGGTAAATTCGTTTATATCATATTTATAATGTCAAACAACCGCGATAGTCTTCGATTTTATATGTGTACGCTGGTAAAGTTTCTACTCTTTATTGTGAAATTTCACAATGGGGGTTATATTGTCATATCACAATCTCTTACAACCAACCCTACTGTGACGTGTTTATATGTATGTGTACGTGTAACATGTGTCTAAGTGTGTGTCTTGTTATTGCATTCGATCGACAGAATTGAAAATGCAATTCCGTTAATTTGATCCCAACGGAAAATGGTGACCCAGCCGGGAGTCGAACCCAGGACCTTACAATGTACTCGTAAGATCAGGCGACCTAGCCACTATGCCACCGAGCCGTGTGGTAAAGTAAACTTTTCTTAAAAAAAAAACAGGATTTTATTCGATTTCTCGAAAATTGGCTCAATTGGACTTTTGGGATGTCTTAAATACGTAATTCAATAGGGCAGTTTGAATGAAAATGTCAAATAAAAAGGGAAGAACTAATATTTCAGCAATTTGTAGAAACAATCCTAAAATTGAGTAACTTTTCCTTATGAACTTAGTATTGGCGCTTAAACAAAAAACTTTTCCGCCCATTTAGGGTCGTGAACGCGTCAAAACTTCTAATGAGTTGCTTTAGTAAAGTTCGGACCTGAAATCAATAATTCAGTATTCGAACCATAAAAGTAATAGGTAAGGTTGACCCTGACAGGGTAAAATAAGTAGCGAAGTGATGATATTGTGCAATGAAATAAATATCTTGAAATGTGGGAGTAAGCGGATACTTGACAAAAAGAGCTACATTTTTTCGTTTCTACACGTATGCATGGAATTTTTCATCACGCTATAATTTTCCCTTTGTTTTGCCGTCGTAAATGAGCAATGTTCATTCTAGTTGCATGATAGAATGTAGTTCCATTTAAAAATTGCTATATTGATTGATGAATGGAGTCATACTTTCGAGATTTTCAATTAAGTATGATGATAAACTGATAACATTTAAAAAGATATCCTGCGCTAATGAACATTGGCAACAATGAGTCGAGGGATAAGAACGAGAACGAGTTATAATTAAAATACCTGTGTGGGAGACTTTTTTACCTTTTAGGGGTGGTAAAATAAGACAGGAAACTGGATATTTCTGCTTTTTAAGAGCCATAAATCTGATTTCCTCTATATTTCATAGAAAAAATATTTCATTTATCTTTCCAAGAGATAAGATTGCTCTTTTGTATTTTGTTACAATGTATATTGTATAAATTAATAAATATTGAAAATATTAGTGTGTTAACGTAGTTTTGCTTTAAATTTGTATGGATTACAAAGATACAATCACACACTTTTTTAGAGACTGGATGATGTATCACTGGCAAGATAAGCTATTTGGGCTGTAATTATTATGTTATTCATAGATGTAACAGATGCTATAGCATTCTGGCATAATATTTTTTTTGCTTTAAGTTATTTTGAAATGATAGATATACACTTGCTTAAGGATTCATGATACGAAATTCTACCCAAAAAAAATTATGATGGTGTTAATATGTCACTTTGGATTTTTTGATGATATATCGTATTGATCCTAAACCCTCGGTGTGGAATTCATAATTCGATTCAGAATAACACTGTTGATGGTATTCAGAACTGTTTGCTTGTTAGGTTTCTCAATTGGAACGTCCAACTGCAGCTGCACGAAGTCTCTTTCAAATACAGCCTACATACGATAATTTATTAAAAATCGTTTCAAATTTCTGCCTTTTTTTAATTATGAAAGAACGCCAACAATATAATAGATTAACCGATAGATACTGCCACGGCAATTAGATAGTTTTTTGGGGATGGTTTCTCATTGCGACGTCTTATTTTTCATCAGCTTAGTAAACATACAGTATGAAAAAAACATATTTTAGTTGGACCTTAAAATCATGGTAGAATATCTCAAGCCCGATTTCGAAAAAAAACCTACGCTTCGCCGAACCACCAGGTTTGCGACAACACATACACAATCGATAAGTAGTTTATACAATATTTTTAGTTCTATTCTTGTTTGAACCGCTCACTGACCACTACCGAGAATTCCGTTACTGGGAATAGTGTACATGAGATTGTTTAGCGTTGGATCAATTAAATAGGGTCGCAATTAGCTGGATGTGACGATGATATGGCGGGAAAAACCGAGATGCTCTGTGATGGCCACTTAGTAGCAGCCATCCCGACCGCAACCTCGAACGGCAATTCATTAACAAGTACGTGCATAAAACTGGTCATTAAATACAATTAAGACGTTCGCGGCGCGCGGCGCCCTAACCTATGACCATGAATTCGCAATTGATAAATTTGGCGTCTTTTCCAAAATTGCTGTGTATTAAAATAAATAATAATAAATAATTTTGGATTAAAAAAATCGTTTAAAATATTAAATCTAATGCGTCACTTCGCGCGACATTAAACATAAACTATAACATACAACACAGCAAGATACAGACCTTCTAGGTCTAGTTGTTTGTGGTAATTCGACCCACTTTAGGTATTTTATTTTATTATTGTTAAGGAAACATACAGCTATTACAATACATTTTGGTACAAAATTATTAGGTTTAAAAAATAAAGCTAATTACATGTTTAACACTTAACAATATCATATTTTTTTCTGAAGAATAAACATACATAGGGAGAGGTGGGAAGTATGCCAGCATAATTGTATGGTTAGAGCTATTTTTTACTCTTACCTACCATTAATGTTAGTTTATAACGATTATGTATGTACACTAATCTGCATGTCCTGGTATTTTTTTTTGTTAATTACTTAATAAATAAATAAATAATAACAAATCAATTACTAAAAATTGTGTGATATTAGTAGGTAGATATAAATAGTTTTGATTTTTATCACATTTTTATGACTAAAATATGAAAATATTAGATTCAGGCAATATTCAAGTCTTATCAGAACTAATGGAATATTTCAAAGAGGATAACACAAAATTAATATTGGTATTTCGATTAGGTAATGCAAATTAAATAAAATTATCAAAGTGCTCGAGCTGAACTTGGAATTATTATCGATGTTTTGATTATTGGACATAGGAGAAATTATCTCATCGACTCTTAGTAACTGAAACGAAATAAATGTTAAGAATTGAATAAGAAAGGAGGAGAGAGAAATTGCATAAATTCATCTTATGAATACTTGAATTATAACGATACAGTGAATCGCTTTGCAAAATATCTAATCT
This sequence comes from Micropterix aruncella, assembly GCA_944548615.1. Taxonomy (NCBI): domain Eukaryota; kingdom Metazoa; phylum Arthropoda; class Insecta; order Lepidoptera; family Micropterigidae; genus Micropterix; species Micropterix aruncella. The sequence goes on along the minus strand of OX155955.1, from coordinate 22,918,996 downwards.
TTTACGTTGAACAAACGAAACGGCTCATAGCCACTCGAGTGATAAAGCAAATATAGGCTGTTGAAAATGTTCAGCAAAAAAAAATCTGCGAACACATATTTGATACCGGAACTAGCCACTGGGCGTAGTTTCTAAATCCCAATGTGATATCCAAAGAACAACTTTACCTGCCCCGCATGATTCGGTGAGCCATTGCAATAAGGGAAGCCCCGAACTTTGAAGTTCAGGGTTCTATTGATAGTTCTGGGTTCGGTAAGTTTGGGGTCCTATTGATAGAGACGACGGTTTCAGCCTCTTTACTGCGTGGAACCTTCATCTTAAGTGTTCTCAACGACCATCGCGCAAGATGCAGAGAGTGTTGTGTGCATAGCGAATTTTCAAAATTTGCGCTTGCTGACCCCGCCGCCCCTTGCACCCTGGCTGTTATAATCTACTAAGTTATAGCAGCAGTTTGTCGTCTACCCGCAAAACAAAATTTATGCCGATTGACAGCACTTCAGTCCACCCAGGACAAAGGCGGTTGCAACATCACCGAAACATTTTATATTATTTATAATGTCAAACAACCGATAGTCTGCGATCGTCCTCTATTTAATATCGCCACCTTACAATTATAACTTGATAACTCAAAAATTGGCTTTTTTGAGATAAGTACCTATGCCAGAAGATGTAACAATATCAACTCTACATTTCAACCAGATAACTGAAATTAGGAATTAACGGTGCCCTTAGGAATTAACGGTGGATGATAAGTAAAAAATCAGCTCCAGCTACTAAAAATCGATATGTAGACTCTAGCACATACACTCCAGCATACTAAAAATCGATATGTAGACTCAACTAGCTGAAAGCTATCGTAGCGCAATACCTTGATATCTCCACTTATCTAGTTTTAGGTTAGTAATTGGATCCAATTATTAGTTTCAACAAATCAATAATGATGGACGAGTTGAAACTTCAAAAAAACATTAAAATCCGTTTATCTCAGAACTACTAAATTCGAGTTATCAAGTTATAATTGTAAGGCGACGATATAATGTAATGGTTTTATAGATATTGCCATTAGTGAATATAGTATTATGGACCATAATTAATATATACACAGCCATATTATTAGGCCCACCGTGAATTTCGGTACTGGATTACACTTTTCAATACGCTGTAACTTCTAACAGTACTTACTTTCGGGTATTTTTATTAAATATGCCCAAATCATAATCTTCAGCTTTTTTGTACACATTCAATATTAGTACTAGAATTACCATGAGTGACGTCAGTTTTAAATTATTTTTACATGTAATTTTTTTATATTTTTTTGTATATTTTTTACGTGTATATTTTTTACGCTAGCGCTAGCCCGACCCGCTCACAAGCCTGTTGCGAAGCGTCTTATATTTATTAAAAAATTACAAAAAATGACATTTGTTCAAAATCAAATTCTCCGGGTTTTGAATATTTAGAACCAAAAAAAATTATAAAAATCTCTGCGTATGTTTGTTTGTTTATTGCTTGTTTGTTTATTTTATTTTCACAAAACTTACAGATTAATCCATAGCATTGTTAAGTTTACATTTACTAACGAGTGGGAAATAATTTTAAATATAAATAACTATACTAATAATGTTTTAAAATTACATACCAGTATCCCATACACTTGAAAACTTTATTATTCAAATAGGCCCAAGGAATACCTCTAGCTTGTTTGTCAATGTATTGTGAGATATTTGAAGGTTGAAGATTTTATATCTGAGGTTGTCAACAGCGCGTTCAGGCGCCTTACAGTTCTTATTACCAACGCCATTCGCCTGACATTTGTACGGGAGGATGACTCCACCGAGAGTTCGTATGATCTAGTACGAATGTAGTTACTCAGCAGGAAAAACCAAATTTGGGGCAGCGTAGCCGAATTATATACTCTATTGTTCAATATCCTATGAACGTGCATGGTTGAGTGGATCTCTTTCCCAGGTGGAGAGAATAGTAACCAGCCGTACCGTGAACAATAATGCTTGGGTACAGAAACCTATCTACAAGCAATACAATAATAGATATAATGTATACCTGGCTTGTCGATATATCAAGAATGCCTCATTGAATTTCGAAAATTCTTTCGCCAACCTGTTTTATTCATCAATGGCAAGAGTTGTTTTGGTTACGGGGGCCGTCCATAAACCAAGTCATTGATTTTACAAACGGACGACTGAAAAATCCCATATTAAATCTGAAGAATTAAGTCTGAATTAAAGAAAAAGCTGTTGCTGAAGATTTTTTATATCAAACTATGCAGCATTTTCTTGAGTTGCAATCATAGCTTTAAGAGGCAATAACTGAAGAACGCATTGTCCGATGTCGAAAATTCTTTTTGCAATCTGTTTTGTTTATAGATGGGAAGAGCTTGTTATAGATGGGAAAGTTTTAGGGTATGATACCTTAGATAAATAGAGGAGCTGCGATACAATCAGATGAATCATATTTTCGTTCCTAATTAATCGGAATCTGAATTAATAAGAAAAACGTTATTTTGCCAATTAGATTTATTCGTCTTATGGATGATCTGATTAGAGCTGCCCTATACAACCGTTTTAGCCTTGTACACCGTTGTAGCGTTTTTAAAAGTACTTTTTTCTATTTAGGAAGGAAATTTTGTAATTTTGTTACCGCCAAACACTAGAGACGAGTCTAATTCGAAGAAGAAAGTACAAGGACCATAATTATATACGGATAGTAACACTAGTAATTAATAAAAGGAAAATTATATCTGTTTATAATTTAAACATGAAGATTTGGTGATTTTTAATATAAAAATGTATAAAATTGCTAAAATATTACGAACAATAAATTTGTTACAATGGTTGTATATAATATAAATGTTGATGGGACACAATATTATTTTTACCACTATTCCTGTCAAGAGTTAAGATGCATTTCTAATAAATAAAGTAGCTAAAATGTATCTACGAATACCTAACTTTCAGAATCACAAAGGCAACTTAAAAACTTAGCTTTATTTGCACCATAAATCACTGCATACTTTCTCTTAGCTAGGGTTGCCCGCTCACATTGTTTACTTAAGAAAGACCAAGGATAAAAATAAGGGACACTAAAAAAATATAAAACTGTCCTAAGCCCCTAGTCCCAAGTAAAAAATATTTATTCTGATACCAGAGTGCTATTTTATTTTATTTACGACATATCGCACATCCGATCAAATAGAGTTATCCGATCAAATAGAAAAAATCCAATTATAATGTTTCTTTATAAAAATGATAGCCATTTCTCAATTTATACTCCCAAAAAGAGTCGTAACTGTTACTTTACTAGTGCCGTTGACGAATTGGTGAACTAACAGTTTTAACTCATTTTGTGTAAAATGAGAAATGGCAATAATTTTTATAAAAAAACACCATAATTGGAATTTTTCAAGTTATGTATAACTCTATTTGATTGGAGATGCGATATTTTAAATATAATATTTTTTCTGCTCTAAGAGCTCATTTTCTATCATAGATTTGTGAAGTCCTTTGCAATACATATTGAAATTCGATTTTATTTGCAGTTCTGCTTTAACGGTTTCTATATCTAGCTAATTGCGGTTTTTTCGTACAGGTAGGTATATGTACATACATAGCGGAAAGATCCTTTCCGTCTGTGCGTTCTACGCTGTTATAGAGAAAACAAATTAAATGAGTTTCAAGAACTTTATATTTCCCTCTGTTGACTTACAAACTTTAACCCATTTTCATAAAGGTGCGTTAATCATGCGTTTTTCTATTATGTCAGTAATAAGAGGCTTTATTATTCAGAGCTCTACAGTGCGTTTAGGTAAATATTAGGTATGTGATGTTCTGATAAATGTTGGAGAAATCCTGGCACTTAATTACATTAATCAGTGTTAGTGGAGACAAGTAAAAGAAGTTACTATTTCCAGAGATGTTAAATCACGATTCTAGATACACCAGTTTGCACATACATCTCGATACCGCCCCAGAAATGCTGTGATATTTATTTATTCGAGACCAAGAAGTGGTCATTTTTAGAAAATGTTGCCAAAAACTGCATCTTTAAGTCGTTGGTTTAATATATTTTTTCAAATTGTGAAAAAATCTGTAAACGTTGCATATTAGCACTTTTGCGATTTGCAGAAATATAAATAATATAGTAATATATATAGTCCTTTATTTGAGGTTCAAAAATAAGGGACAAGATCAATTTTTGTGGAGAAAAGGTGGACGTCCTATAAAATAGAAGACATCTGGCAGCCCTAATCCCAGTATTTGGTGTCATTCCATATTTCATGTTATGATCGTATAGTATAAGATAATTGAAGCATTGAAGACGATAGACTTGTTTGCTTTGTATGAAAACATATTATTTTATTTATGAGGTTCGCGTATTCATATTATTATCACTGTAACTTGGAGTTGACGTCAATACAGGTGATTTTCGGGGTCAATAAAGAATATTTGCGAGGGAGAAAAATAATATCAAATCCTATTGAAGTATTCGAATGTCAGAAGTTGCGGAGATTAATTCGGAATGAATTCAATTCCTTGCGAAAAATCGCGAAAGCGTCGATATTGAAATTCGGGAAAAAGGGAGCGTCGTGTTCTCCCTCATCTTCTTCAGCATATTCACTACGGTTCAACTCACCATTTTATAGAATTTCTTATGGTATTATTAAATTTTTATTTATTAATCTAGAAAAAAATCTCAAATACCTGATAAAAAACCCTGACGTTATTCGAAATTTTATTTTTGTTGTTAAAGTTTCTTTTCACTTTATTTACTTTTAAGTCTGTTATATTTGTCCCTATCTATTAAATGTAACTCAATGTTCAATTTTAATGCCGATTTTATAAAGGAATTGCGATTATTTTTGTTGAGGGCCCTATTTTATGGCAATTTAAATTTTAGGGAGTATTTTCATACTAAGTTTAAATAGTTTATTGTAATACTAGAGATCTGTCCATCCTAGAGCGGGTTAGTCGCAGTTGGGTGACATAATAAAATAAGCATTAGGTTAAGGTTTTGCTATTCGTTTCCTGTTATTTTTGTATTTAAAATCAATGGTATATACAAATTATTTCTTAAATAAATAAATAACAAATAATATATCATGAAATGCATATCATGAATAAAACAGCAAGCCTGCCAGAACATACAAATGTGTATTTCAATCATGCGACAGCATACGTAACACATCGACAAACATAACCAATTTTTATTTACAACGAATAAAAACTGTTTCAACTAATCTTTTAAAATTTAATAAAACGACGTCAAATCGATAAGTGACGCACGAGACGAGTTTGGCGAGACGAAACTCTGTACAATCATTTACAATTCACTAAACAGTCTGTGGACAAATGATAATAACATTAAATATTGATGGTCAAGGTGACATCAGATATTTTCCGTGCGCTGCGATTGCGCATATCATTTTTTATACAATAAGGCAATGTCGAAACTATGAAGATCATAGGATAATATAATACAATACAATAGAATACAACTACTCTACTAGATAGATATTCCTACGTCACAAAAATTAAATGCTAAAAATGCTTATATTAAAAATATGACTATTATGATAGTTGTCATGGCTGTAATATTATATTCAATATTATCTCCATACAAATATTCAAAATATAATATTATGATTTAATAGTCAGTGGGAATAATATTATATTAAAATATAAATGTAAAGCATTTGTATATTAATATAAAAATATTTTATTATTAAATTTGAGCAATATGCTTTCGTAATTTTTACACGACTGCCCAACAAAAAAGGAGTGTAACGTGTTCAGGGTACATCTATATATGTGTGTTTTCCGTTTCTTTATTCCACCATAACTTCTAAACGCTCCAACCAATTTAGAAGTATGTACTATTGTTAGAATTATTATGTCATCCCGAGTGTCATATGGTACCTAATTATCTAATTATGAAATAAATAGTTGTCTAAATGTCCAAATCTACAAATGTCAATAAATTAACATAAATATATCGTGTTTACTGCCAAATGAAAGGTCTGATTGAGTACATTACAAAAATAAAAATATTTATGTGAATAAATACATAAACCATAAATATTTCATAATGAAACCGTAATAAAGCTAATTGTAAATACAGTAGTTCACTTTTTGTAACGGCAGTCTTTTTTTTAATCCTTTTAATATATTTACTTATCCAAAGAAGCTCCAGTTTTTATTACACGATTTTTGTATTTTCTTTACAAAAAAAGAAAAACCCATTATTTATGAAGATATTTAGGAGTAATAAAATCATATTTTGTATTAATAATAACTAAAGATCACTGATAACTTTAGCGTCCTTATAGGTGTTAGATTATTTTGATGTGGCAAATCTGTGCCCACAAAGAGTAAAGTATATACTTCTTTCTATCCTCCTCTATTTTATTTGTCATACTTTTTATATAGGTTAAGTTATGTAGTCTACTCGCAAATAATCTTACAATAGTATAGGTTAGCTCTAAAATATTGCCTGCAGGCAATAAGCTCGCCTTTTCTTAAGAATAAAGAGTTTTATTATTATTATTATTATTACTATCAAAAAATATTTAAAAATAAATGAAATACCTTCTTTCAGTCCGAAAATAGGAAAAACAAAAAAAAAACAATAAATTCAAAAATAAGCATTTTAGAAAATACTGTATGTGTATAGTTTTTTAAATGAATGCTTCAGCGGCCATCTCATTGGAGGTTCCAGCAGTAGCTAGCCATCGTAAGTGTCCCACCTGCTTTAATATCTCTCCTCCAATCCCGGTAAAACCTTTCCACCTGTTCCTCACTAAAATTGATCGGTAAACGTCTAAATGGCTATGGAGAAAGTGTAATTTTATACTCATATTAACAGTAAAATCGTTAGTTTTCGAGCATTTCCTAACTACGCTATGATACTCGGGGTGACATAACGATTCTAATAATACCACATACTTCTAAATCAGTTTGGGCGCTTAGAAGTTATGGTGGAATAAAGAAACGGAAACATACATAGATGAACCCTGAACACATAACACTCGATTTTTGTTGGGGAGTCGTATAATAAGATTATTTCCACATTCTATATCAGCAGCCCAAATTCATTCTAAATTGACCGGATAATCTATGGCAATAAAACCACGGTTGACCTATGCTATTTTCTCTATTAGTCGGTTTTCTCCTCCATACGGTCGAAATAGTCTAAGACTATTAAATTCACATCTAATTAATATTACTCCAGGGAATTCTCTTTCACTCATAAATCATTTCGTATATTTCGATATGAATAATAAATGTCCCCTCGCGTTCAAAGCCTCGTTATAACCACCTATAATATAGTTGGTTGGTTAGTTAATGTGCCCGGGCTAGGTTAGGATGGGCCAGACCTGGATGGTCTGTTGATCGTCTCTTGTAGGTATTGGTGTGTGATGGAGGTTGACAGCTGCGGGCAGGATAGGAGGTGGTTTTCATTTTGAAGCGTTACACAGTCGTATGTTGGATGCGCTGTGTAACCCCAGAGGACGATATTGGCTTAGCATCTTGTCACATTGCCCTTTGGCCCGGTGGTAGAAGGATTGGCCGGTGAGCTAAGACTCACTGTTTCCAGGGACGCCCGATTGTTCATGGTTGCAGACTAGACAGTCGAAAATATGCACAATCTTCGGGGAGGCTCCTTCTGTGTATATATCTATATATATAAAACAAAGTCGGGTTTGTTCGAACTTTTATCGGGTTAACTCGAGAACGGCTGGACCGATTTTCATGGTTTTTTATTTGTTGTACTGTCTCCGTCCCGAATAGCAGAATAACTTTTTATTATTGTATTTATTGTATTATTGTATTAAAATTACTTTTTATTATTGTATTTAATATTATTATTTTTAAATATATCTGTATGTGTATGTATGTATGTATATATGTGTATATATATTCTTAATCTTAGTTACATGTTTATTTTCTACTCCTAATTTTAAGTATTTATTAGTTTTTAAGGTAGTTGTTGCATGTTTATTCTTTTGTGATCAAATAATTATTTTATTACAATTTTTTTTTTTTTTTTTTGTTACAAAAATATTTTGTTTTTGTAATAATCACAATTATGAACAAGCACGCACAAAATTAAACGTTCACCTTAGAACAGGTCCCGGCCTAGTTAGGTGGCGTTGTCACTGGACTTTGCTATGTATTCATTTTCTGCCATTTATTCAATGTTTAAAATATTTAATGCATAGTTCCTAAGATAAAATTGTTTTAAATTATTCTTGAATTACTTAAATAAATAAATAAATAAAATAAACTATTAAAAACGAAAATTGGAAAGTTGGCGGAAAATTAAAATAAAAGAAAAACATTTTCTCATACAAAATGTAAATCCGTGTTTTTCTCATGGTCAGTTGTACGTGGCATGTTCACGTGTCGGCAAATCATCCGCTTTATTTGTTCTTGCGCCTAATAAAAAAACAAAAAATATCGTTTATCACAAGGTGCTTCAATGAAGAGAATTAAACCGAGTGCATCCCATGCTGCACAATATTTAAATAGTTTAATTCAATCATGTCTTACTGTCACGCGATTGATATACCTAATTTTTGTACTTCTTTTTGTGTTAATATCTTAATAAAGTAGTGAACTTAATATTTATTTTGTATAAATATTAAGTTCAGCTAATACTTCTATAATTACAAGCATGTTCTCAGAAATTAAATTTAAATAGGTCAGCTAATACATCTATAATTACAAGTATGGTCAAAGAAATTAAAACTTTTTTTAAAATTATTAAGTTAATATTTATTATATAGCTAGCTGAAACTTTTTATATTAAATATTAAGTTCAGCTATTCTGTAACACGTCAGCTAGTATAATATAGTTGGCAAACGTATTATAATAGTTTGTAGCACAAGTTATTAGATTATTCCAGAGTTTTAGTTATAAAAATATGTTTTCCTAGTAGGAAGTTTAAATTCTATATTAAAATAATATTTTCATTGCTTATACGTCAACCCGCAAATTTCGTTTGAAAGATAATAAATTTATGATAATATTAGGGAGATAAAGATACAGATGTATGTAGATAACTCTTACCTTTCATAATAACACGTTTTAAACCACAAGTAGACATTTTCGTGTCAATTTTGAATACGTGCATAATAATATCATTCTAAAATTATCCTTATTTATAGAACAAAGAAAATCTTTTGATAGCTAGTGTTATCGTAGGTTATTTTTAAAAAGACATAGTTCGTTATCGTCCATTTTATTTCGTTTGCGTTGTTTAATTAAGATAAATATTTTCCAGTGCCCCACGTAGAATTTCTCTAAAAAGAATAAGGAAAACTGCCTTTGTAAATTTAAACGTTATCTTTTTTTGATCGTGATGAGTAGTGATATAAATCACGAAGTTAATGGGAAGTTTTTTGTTGGAGACGTTTGAGCCTCATTATAATGACGTGGTATATTCTTAATGTATTTGTTTATTTGTGTGTGTGTGGGTATGTTTAAAGTATCTGGATGAAATTAATGATAGCTCTAATGTTCACCTCGTATTACTTATTTTATACTTTTATTCATATTAATATTTCTGTAGAGCGGCTTTCTCACTTTAACCTAATACACGTAGGACTATAACTGATATAACGTGTCTCCATAAGCTTTGCACAATCGACTAGACAGTCTAGAAAAAGTTCAATTTCGTGTACCACCGCGACTAACGAGGAGCTTTCAAACATTTTCGGTTGTCGCTTGCAATAACAACATCTGGTCGAATAAACCTCTTACCAGAATGTGTCGCGTTTTTTATAAATCATGTATAGGATTAGACGTATTTTATGATTCCATTAATATAATAAAAGATTCGATCATACCTTACTTATCTAGTACTTCTTAAGATTTCACTAACTGCCATCCTAATGTACTGTATTATATGATTATTATATTATAACATACTATTGTATTATATCATATTATGTATAATACATATTATTATCCAATTACTCATACTTCTATTTTGCTCTATCCAAATAACCATATTAACAACCTATTTAATTATTACTTTTCTTACCCTTATATTATTATTAGCTTAATTATATTTTTTTCTACTATCAACGTGTTCATGTTATTTCTATGTTAATTTGTAATGCAAGCATTGCAAACTATTCATAGGATAGTATTTTTTTTCGTTTGAATATGTTTTAAAAATACTAGTATCATATATTTACTATCTGTAAGTTTGCTATAAAATAAAAAATAAAAAAATACACTTCTTCTACTGATTAGTCCCATACACACAACCCCCTCTCTCTCTCTCTTTCTCTCTTTCTATCACACACATATAACTTATACACCCACAAACTCCCCTTCATCTACACACTAAATATACATACACGGCCTAAAGACCATCTCTACATATGCGGCACGCTGTCTTCCTCGAGTACGGAGTTAGTTTTTATTAGTAAGCACCCGTCAAGTAGGTAATAATATATTAACTTGGCGAGGATGTTAAGGAACATATAGCACCGGGGTTCCATCTCCCTTACACCACCTATCGCAGTTTCAACAGGCTGAGGGTGGGTGTGACAAGATACCGGACTAATCTCGTTCGCTGGGGCTACACAGAGAACCCTATATGCATATGTGGAGCGCTGCAGGATGAAGACCACCTCCGATCCTGCCCACAACTGTAAACCTCTATCACACACCAGGATCTGCAAGAGGTAAACGACAAGGCCATCCAGGTCGCATATTTTTGGAGAGACATGTCCTAAAAAAGCCCGAACACGTTAAAAAAAGGAGGTAATTCGGTGCATACAAATTCTACACCAAAACTTCAAAACTGTTCAAAAGTGTTCTTTTGAACACAGATTTTATCTTCAGAAAGCAACTTTTATTACCAACTTTCAGATATTAAGTATATTTATTTAAAATAAAAAAACATGGAATTAATTTTAGAACAGTTTTTATGTAGAATAATCTCATTTAAACACAAACTTTATATAATAACGAAAAAAAATGTTTACAATGACAATTCCAAAATAATTGTTTTTTAGGATTGCTTTCATATCAGGTTTTTGAATTGCGTGAATTTCAAAACTCGTGCTCGTCCCATTAAGAATAATCGTCTTTACACAGTTGTAAGTAACATATACGAATTGATTATTTTTTTCTAAGCTAGAGTCTCTTTCATATCAACCACTTTTTTGCTTTCAGGAGCGAGCCGTATTATCCCCAATAAATGATGCAGACGAAAGCATCAACGCTTTGATCCTTTGTTGCTCTACTGCACTGTGGCATGCTAAGCAGTAAAGGAACGGCGCCGTACTCTTTCGCTCGCTTCGTAGGTGAGTGTAATAGGAAATTCAGAATGCCACTGACGCTACTGACTTCAGTGGCAGTCACTGACGTCATCACTAGTGACGCCACTGAAGGGAACTAATGGGCCCAGTGCAGTTGAGCCATTATGACCCATGTGTTAGGGTCGGGCGAACTCACAGGTCAACACCCATCCTGCAGCCTCCAAGCAGAAGTGCGAGCCCGGGTAGGTTTCCTTAGGAATTCGTAGTTCGGGCGCTCCTAGACGGTTTGCGCACCGTGTGGCGTTGGCCAATCGACTGTGCATTCCGACCAAGCCGGGGGAGTCTGGAAACGGATTTGTTTCCTATGGAGCGGAGGCGGTTGTTTACCTTGTGGCAGCCGCTTTTGAAACGACTATTCGGCTACGGCAATGTACCATTATGGCCGTATTTTCAATGGCGTTCATAGCCTTCGGCGATTACAGAGATTCATTCAAGCAACAACTAAAGAAACTATAGTAAGGATTTCCAATTCTGGACTATGCTGATGTTGGTACTATTGATATTAAAGAAAATATTCTTGATTAATTCGAACGGCTACAGAATATATGCAGACGATGTATATTCGACTTGCGTAAATTTGATCACGTAAGCGAATATCGCGATAGACTTCACTGGCTTCGAATTCGTGAGCACATAAATCTGTATGCCCTCTCACTTCTTTATAACGTTCTGAATAGTCCCATAGCACTTCCTTACCTTAAAGACCTCTTTTATCCGTTAGGAAGACATGGTGTTCCACTCAGGTCAAGTCAGGACAACACCATAGCAATTCCACTACATCAGTCTTCTTTTTTCACCAACTTATTTACCGTCCACTCTGCTCGACTTGGGAACCAGCTTCCGCATGCTATTCGTCATTCAACTTCGTTGCCCTGCTTCAAGGCGTTACTGAAAAAACATTTTCTCTCTCAAAATATTAACTAAGTATCACCCCCCTCCCTCCCCCCTTCCCTTTTTTTGTTGTTGACTGGATAGTCCAATAAGAACTTTGTAATATTTATAATTTTTTAAAAGTACGTAGTTTTATTTATCTGTAGTTCCTATGTTTCAATTATTATATGTAAAAATTATATTTTATATGTATGTATGGGTGGATGTATTTATATGTATATATTTGTATATGTTTATGTATGTGAGCTGTCTTATTATTTCTTTTATTTAATATTACAACGGTTGATTGTATGAAATCGCAAAACGATAAGCCCGCCGTTTGTACTAAGTTAAATAGAATTTAAGTTTTCTTTAACAATGTAAGTATTTTAGTACAATAAAGGTATTTTTCTTTTCATTCTTTCTTTCTTTCTTACTTATATGGCTGTTACGGGTATCTCTAAAGTTTTATTTGTAATGTAAATAAAGATATTTAATAAATGAATGAATGAACTCAAGATACCAACGACATCGCTCACGAATTATGGTAAGCAAACAATCAAAACTGCGCAATTTGGCCAACATTATCTAACGGAATAAATAATTATTGTTCTTACACACAAACTTTACAAATATTATAACGACGCGAGCTACAATGGTTTCAGTGCCTCATAACGACATTATTTTTTTAATTACATTACACAAGCAACAATAAGACGTCACATTTTAAAACGTCGGGCTCCTGATTAATACATAGGTCATAGGGTGTTGACGTCACTTCCTCGATCTTGAAGATCGCTCTATACAAGTCTTTCGATGCAATTATGAAAACCATTAGCACAAACACCATTAACACGAATACAAAGACTCTTCTCGGAATGCCATGCAATTAATATAACACCCTGTTAAGTGATTTGTTGTAATACGTAATTAGTTGTTTAGTTTCAGTTTGCGCCGAAGTGATAATACATTTTAACAATATAGACAATACAAGTGTTAGGTAAATTAATATATTTTTATACAGGTTGTTTTATAAATGAAGTCATGTATTCATGGTGTGTAACTGTATTGTATTACCTACATTGTATTATTATTACAAATTTAGTATTTTGATTTGTATTATAGTGTTATTTATTTATTCTGATATATTATTCAATCTTAATTAAGTACATTCATTGAATATAAAAATAAAAAGTTTTTTACCTTAATTAGGCTAATTTTTACGTAAGTTGTTTTACTTATTTCAATTATTTACTAGATACAAGACATTTAAGTCCTAGTTAGGTGGGCACTGAACATTAGCTGCATTTAGGTGTTAAATTTTTTCGAGTTACTTATAACATCGATAACAATGGGGCTAAATGTACAAACAAATAAATGAATAAATTATTAAAAAAAACTATTAGTTAAAATCGTATATATCTATCAAATGAAATAAATAAAATATTAATGTTATTTTCATAAAACTTATAATAGATATAATTAGCAAAACTATTAAATTTACAAATTAATGAGACACTGACTTGCTTTTAAATTAAAATATAATTGTACTAAAAAACTAAATATATACAAAAATACATTCAGAAAATGTAAACTCAATATCCAGAATTACGAGAAAAAGATTGTTCAAATATCTGTAATAACGTCGATGATTTCACTAAATAAACATATTTCGTAATACTACTCTAATTGCAGGCCATCAAAACCATCCTTCATTTTTGTGTTAACTGAAGTTTTTCTTTTGCCTATCTTATTCATATTATGTCGGCTTCAATGTATTTACCAATTAAAGGTTTTTGACCCAAAGTTTCTATTTTTAATCTCGCTTGCCATTTTTTAGTTGAGTTACTAACCATAACCACAAAGGTTTTTTTTGTATAATAGAATAAATTTTGAGTCAAATAATATCCGTCATGTAATTTCAAATAATTGAGTCAAATAATGAGTCAGAGAAATTTACAGCATAATAACGAAAAAATATCTATTTATTTTCAGAAGAGAATATTTACAGCATAATCACGAAACAATACCTATTTCTTTTCTTAGCAAACTTGGTATTCCATAATAAGAGAGTATTCCATATTGAAAAAGGATATCTTATTCAGGTATGTCACTTTCATTGTATTGCTTGTATAATTTGACAGCTAATTTGCTGCTTCTTTATGCCCTTTTAAAGTAAGGAATTCACGCTGCTGATAACAATCGATTAATCGGTAAAGTCATGACCGTTAGGGAGCAGCACTGAGAAAAATCCGGGCTAGATTGACATTATCTCTGATGGCAGTAAGTGAAAACAAATAATGCTACTATAAGATGGTATATCTTATAAAAATAATATTAGGTAATCTTAAATGTAACAAATACTAAGAGAGTCAATACAATTATTGTAAAATAACATATAATACAAGATACCTTCAATGATGTCATTAAAAGAATATTTTGTGACATACCATTTAAAAGATTGCTATGGACTGCATTTTCTTTTGCTATGTATATTCGTATTGTATCTGTAACCTAATGGTTTGAATGGTTCCGTGCAGTTTGGGAATGATGGCCTGTCTGTTTTTTCTTAGGACGGCATAACTTAAAGTTCAGCTCCCACCCGGTCGCCTCCTCGCAGAGGGACTTGAAGGACTGAAAGGGCCGCCGTGAACTCTGCTAGCGACTGCAACCTGGAGTCGAAGACAGTTGGGATCGGAAGTGCTGATCATGGGGAATCCCATGAGCTGAACTGGGCGATTTGCGCACCGGGCTGTGTCAACCTAGTTTGCGAAATCTGGCGAATAATCAGGGGAGTCTGGAGACATACATTTTCTAAGAAGCGGTTTTAGCTGTTGACTTGGCGTCACCTGTCGAGTAAAAGGCGCCACGAATACGCGTCAAATTCCATCTGAATTATTGTTAACTTTAGGTAGCGTTCGCGCAAGCGATCTCGAATCTCTGACCAGATTGGAGGACGGAAAAAATCGTCCAAATCTGGTAGTAATCAGGGTGCGAGGTCGGCTCGCTCTGTAGAAATTTCTAGTGCCTCGCGATATGGTATTGGACTCTTACGGGCTTTTGGCGTAGATGGACTGTGGATTGCATTGTCCCCTTAGTCTAGTATAGGGAGCTAATGGGCCCTTGTTGAGTTGGCCACGAAGACCCATATGTTCGGGGTCGGTCACACTCACGGGTCAACACCCATCCGGCGGCCTCCACGCGTGAAGTGCGAGCCCGGGTAGGACTCCAGCATTAGGGCTAGTTTCCTCCAGGAGTCAATCTTCTGGCGCTCCTGGACGGTTTGCGAACCATGCAGCGTAAGCCAATCGATTCGAATCGAGAAAACAGTACTTTCTGCTATAGAGCGGTGGTAGTTGTTGACCTTACGGCGACTGCTCTCAAAACGACCATCGGCTACCCGATTCCGGGTGAAGAGCCGGGCAAAGGATGCCGTGGTCCGCAATAGATTCAGTTGACACCGTTTCACCGCTACGTAACGGAGAGGACCGCGCAAGCGACCTCGAACTCTTAACCAGTCGGGAGACCGGAGTAATCTGGGCGCAACTGGAAGTAAGGCCGCGAGTCTCGGACCGCTGGGTAACATATCTGGCTATCTCGCGGATAAGGCGTTGGCCTCTTACGGGTATGTGGCGGAGCTTGACGGTGTACTGTTTTGTCCTTAGTCTTCTGGGCTCACCTCAAGGGAGACAGAACGATCATATTTCGTTAAAACGTAAACCGTAAAAAGGTGACGTGTTCGCCCGTTGTAGTTGACAGCTCTAGTCCCTTTAGTCTTTGCATTCACTTCATGGGAGATAGCATGGTTCGATATCGTTATAGCTCCCTGTAGTGTCGGGTTCGCCCGTAGTAATTGTCACCCCTCGATGTAACTATAACCCCGTGTCTATCTGTCACTTGCACTAAATGCAATATGGGTGATTTCAACCGACGTCTTTTCTCAGTGCGACCAGTTTATTACACTACTGCCCAACAAAAAAGGAGTGTTAAGTGTTCAGGGTTTATCTATGTGTGTTTTAATTCATAAATTTCATTGACTTACATTTTTTATGTACAGGACTACTCACCTTTTTAGATCGATCGAAAATATCGATATTCCGAACACCCATGTCCTTCAATTAGTTCGGATAATTATTATTAGAGTTTTAATGTAAATATTTTTAGTGATTTAACTCACATATTCAATTGGATATTCGTAATATTTGAGACGTAATATTCGAGGTTACACTAATTGCACCACCATTCTCGTGTTAAGGTCAAAGAACGATGTCAGATTATTTCAAGCTGGTAAGTTCATTAGCTTCGGATTGCGAGGAGAGTCTTCCAACAGATTGACGTTCATATCCCTAAGTATCAGAATTTCATACGACGCCGAGTGAACTATTAGGAGGAGATACTCGAAATTATTTAAGAATGTGTTAATATTAACAGCAGTAGATCTGTATATTGCTTTTACTATGGGGATAAATTAATTTATTTGCAATTTACGGCATTTAAAAGAATTATATAATTTAGTCAATCACTATATTAGCCATACTTAGAATAAAATAATAAATGTCACGTATGCGTCGTTTATAGAATTTAAAAAAAGTTTCATAGGAATAATAATAATTGTAAAACATCGTATAACATACATGTTTCATTGAACTATGCATGGAATCTTCCGTATAATCGTACTTTACACTTCGCTGGTTTCAGTTGCCACGGTTTTAATTTATGACCAAAATTTGTAATGACTGTCGCAATGTCAAGGACATCTTTAATACAATATTAGCATTTTCGAATTCTAAACATAAATGGAAATTTTATTTGCGGAAGTACATACGAGATGTTTATGGGACAATCAGAAAATTTTAAGAAATTAGGATAAATTAATTGTTTTAATAAGCACATACAGGGTAGAATTGCAATAACGGCCTCTAATATTATTTGCTAATAACTTTATAAAAAAACAGAAATCAACAATGTTTTTCACGTTTTCCGTATATCGGGGTTCACGGAAAATTGTTACATGATAAATAATATATTATATTATCTACGTCGGTGCAATTTTACTTTGATTGAACTCTTTTGACGTGGATTTATCTAAAAGTTCACGCTAGATGACACATCAAAAAACTTGGTGACACTTCAAAAAACTTGATATAATGTTTTAATAGTTGAAAAACCATCGGAAAACTAAGAAACTAAATGCCCGACGGGGATTATTTAGTATCATCCTCATCGCACCGCCGCCGCTCGAGGATGGCGACGGGTGGAGGAGGGCTCAACTCATATAGCCGTATCAGCCATATCAGATACGGTGTACCGAATCCGCGGACCAAATCCGTTCTTGCAACAGACGACCGGACCGGACAGTATAAAAATGAGCGCACGCCCCGCTTTTCGAACGCGACTTTTCGGAGCGACTTTTCGAACGCGACTTCGAGGCGTTTCGAACGCGACTAGCCAATGGGCGGCCAGCCCCGACGGTCCCAAGCAGTGATTTTGTACGGAGCGGGCCATATGCGACGTGCCGGCCGTCCATACGCACGGATTTGGTACGGAGCGGACCATATCCGCTCCGGACCGCCGTGGACACAAATAATAATTATTATGGTCGCCGGACTACTCTACAGACGGACAGATATGGGTCGGAGTCGACCAAATCCGCGGTCCAGCCGTACCAAATCCGAGCGTGTGTTACGGATAATAGCGACAATTTCCATGTAATCATGAATGTAGGTATAAATCAGTATAGATCGATACTCCCAGAAGCTATAACGCTGATTTTCAAAATATAGTTTTCGGTTAGATTTATGACATAAAACATACAAGTTAATGCATTTAATCAATTTTAGAGCGGTAAGGATCTATTTATATTGAAATAAATTAAAATGAAATTGGGAATGTCGGCTAAAACACGAGCTAAGACCACCCTGAAATATAAAACTCGAGTAGCATTTAAAAAGACGCCTCAGGAAGTATCCAGTAGTAAGTTAAAATGTATTTATCCGTCTTGATCTCGAAAATCATCATCTCGTCTTATCCGTCTTCATTTTTAGCGCGTTCATAACACTTTGCCTCTGCCGAGAATCCTCCAACTTTGATAAATGGAAAATAGAGGCTTTAATTGGAGGATGTGGGCTTTCTTCAAAACTTTCTATCATGATATCCCATGCACGTTAACTTGTGGCAGCTTCATTGTCACGTTACGTTGCCGTCAGAAATGATACTGTGTGGAAATCATCTGATCCTTTTTACAACGAACAGTATCTAAAAATTACCGCCTTAGAACTAGACAAAGCTTAGGTAGGCGGCATAAACCATAACAAACTTTTCCTAAAATGGCTTCTTTATATAAATTGGTAATTTTTTTTTTGGTCATGAAATGTGACAATATATGCTTTATTTAAAATAATTTTATAACATATTAAGCAAAAATAAAAAAAAAACACGCTACAATTTTACAGCGAATTAATATAATCATCGTATTAATCAATAGACTGAATACAGATATATTTAAATAAAGTAGATAAAGGGACTCGTAGGGTACTCGACTCGTTCGATCTCGCAACATAGTTAGTTGGCTTTTCGTTTGGAGGGGCGGCATGCTAAAATCTGATGCATACGACTTTAACTCTCTAGAGTGATATCAATTATTTTTGTGGTTCGCTGGGTCATGTCAATTATTTTCCAGTACCGGATTTTTCTAGAATGCACTAGCGTTCTGAAAATGAGTCACAATCATTTCGAGCAACGGTGCGCTATCAAGTTAGTTTGAGACTTGATTTTTTTGCAAAACTTCAACAGAGTTATGTGGAGAGTGTTTTGTAAATCGCCTGGGTTTTCAGGTGGTTTGAAGCATTATAAATAGGATAGAAAACGAATTTACCGCGTGAAATTTGTAGGACCCGACGTTTCGGTGACGTTGCAGCCGCCGTTGTCTAGGGTAGACTGAAGAGCTGTCAGTCCGTTGTTTTGCGGGTAGGCCGCAAACCGCTGCCGCCACTGCGTAGGTTATAACGGTGGTGGGGGGCCGGGCTCGGAGCGCGGGAATTTTTAAAATCCGTCTTGCACACAACACTCACTATATCCTGTTTTACGTCTTTGCGTTCGGCGTTCGGCGGCGGGAACATTTTAAGAAGAGGGTTCCACGTAGAAGAGAGTTTGTAGCCGTCATCTCTATTGAAGTTCGGAGTTCTTCTTATTTCAATGGCTTTCCGGATCATGCGAGGAAAGTAGAATTGTTCCTTGGATAGAACAATGGGATTTTGAAACTGCATCCAGTGGTTACTTCCGCTATCCAATATATGTTCGCAGATTGCCGATTTTTCTCGCTGAACGTTTTTAACAGCTTTGATGTGTTCTGTCAGTCGCGTGGCTATGGGCCGTTTCGTTTGTCCAACGTAGGCTAGACCGCAGCTGCATTCGACTTTATACACACCCGGGGTTTGCAGCGGTATTATATCCTTTACAGGCCTCAAAAATCGAGCTATATTTTGGGTCGGTTTGAAGATCGTTTTTATATCGAATCTGTTTAGCATCTTACTTATTCGATCAGTCACGCCCTTGACGTATGGTAAGAATGCTCTTGATCTGCTCGGTTTTTGAGTTTCGTCCGTATTAGATCGTGTGCGTGTCTCGTGATATTTTCCGTATCCATTTTTCCTAAGGACATCATTGACATGTTCCATCTCCTTCGGAAAATGCTCAGTGTCACATAGATCGCGTGCTCGATTCACGAGCGACGTTTGCACTGAACGTAGATGGTAGGGATGATGGTGTGAGCTTGCATGCAAATATCTGTCCGTATGTGTGGGTTTCCGATATACCGTATGTCCGAGAGTATTGTCACTTCTCCTCGTCACTTTGACATCCAAAAATGGTAAGGAGCCGTCCTTCTCTACTTTATAGGTGAAACTGATTTTTGGGTGTATGGAGTTTAGATGACCCAGGAATTCTTTCACCGTTTGAATGTTGCCTTTCAGGATGCAGAAGGTATCATCCACTTAGCGAAGCCAGACACGCAGGCTGAGACTCGATTGAAGATTCGGCCTGGTGAAGTGGCTACTGAATCCAGGATCTTGTGCGTTTCGATTGTCGGTTGATAGTTAGAATGAACGGGGAGTTGAATTCGACTCAAACAACAGTTCATCAGATTTTTGAGAACGAAATGAGGATGAATAAAATAATTTGAAGAAAAAATTAAGAGGGAAACCACTACTCGGGGTGGATATAAAATTGAACGTCTTAACTTGAGTCCTTGTGACTTTTTCCTTTTATCCTTTTCTCAATGAATTGTCGAAGCTTTTGTATTGTTTTACGGAATCCCCGATACCGATACATCCATACCATACGCCAGCGTACCGTTTTCTGCTGATTTCAGAGGAAGGCCGTGGGATACTGATACGGACTCCCTTTTCTACGTATTATTTATATTAGGCCATTGCACCAAAGTCAATGTTCCAAGCACATTTCTTAATAATCGTTCTTTAGTTCGATGGTTCTAATATTTTCCTGGTAATAAATGTTGAGTATTAAATATTATCCTTAACTGTTCTTATTATTATCCTTGACTATTCTTATGACTATTTCTGATTATTTAATTTTGCTTACTAATACCTAATATTATTTAATATTTTATTTAATTTAATGCGATTATCTATTTTACGTATCAATTTTATTTTAATTTATCTAATTCTCCTCTTCTTTTATAATTATTTCTACTCTTTATTGTGACATTTTACAATGGGCGGGTTTATTGTCATGAAACAATCTCTTACAACCAACCCTACTATAATATGTTTATATAAATGTTTAACATGTGTGTAAGTATGTGTCTTGTTATTGCTTTCGATCGACAGCATTCAAACGCAGTTCCGTTTTAATAACTTATTTGAACTCATTATGGCATTATAAATGTTTTTTTAAGTTATACGTACATAAAAACTAATGAGCTCGCTGCCTTGGAACAATGCCTGCAACTTTCAACAATTCCTGCCACCTGTCGGCAACAGTACACACATGCTAATGCTCATATCGCCCTTGTTCATTTTTTTTGTATGAGTAAATGTAATAAATAAAAATGGATATGAATATTAGTAAGATGTTTGGTAAATATGTTAATTTGGCTTGTAAATATGTCTTATTTTCCTCAAAACGTTCTGAGTGCCCTGGTAATATTGCGCACATTGTAAAATAAATTCCAGACAATACAGACTATTGACTGAAATGAAAATGTATTGCCGTTGCGTGAATTGGGCGAGTATAAATTGAATACGTTAAACGCCATTGTCTATATGTTACAATGGCTGACCTGATCGCTCGCTGTTCATTGAAATCGATGGCCACTAATTACGAATACAGAATGTGTACGCACGCCTTGTCGGCGTGCGCAAAAATAGATATTTGAATATTGCTGATTTGAACTTTGCTCCCTGCGGGTTGCTCTCATTGCTTTGCTGGCGTATAATACAGGAGCTTTCAGTGAAATTAAATCTGGAAATACAAAGATACGAGAGCGGGTGGGGAGGGGGGGGGGGGGTTGGACGGAGAGCTTTTCATTATTTTACTTTTGATTATTCCGGATTTTTATTTAAAGCTCGTAAACGAAGGCAATTAAGAAAATCGCCTAATTAGCTTGGGAAAGCCCTTGGTGATAATGGATTTTGAAAAACCCTTCGAGTAGCGGCATAATTTCATGGCAGGCCGCGGCAAGTTATTAGAATTTATTGCAATATCGCCGCGCTCGACAACAATTACAATAATCATGAAACTACTATAGAAATCATAAAAAGAATAACTGTACAATAATTGCTTTGAAATTTCGTATATAAAATATTGAAATGTAATTTTTAGAATGATTAGGTAATTATGAATAAATATAAGTTAGTCGAAAAAGTGAAAAAAACTCGGCATTTCTAATTGGTACTTGTCTGACGGAAAAATATGGAACCCTATTTAGAAATTGTAAATGCTATCGTGAATTCAGTTGATAAAGTGTTTTAGAATCAAATTTACTTACATTTCCAGTCATATTCCAACTAAAAACACTAAAAAAATACAAAAAACTGTTCACGAGCCGATGTTTGACAATGACCACCGATCAGCGATGTTTGACAAAGGAATTTTACCAGAATTATTCGTTCAATGACGCGCGAAATTATTTTAGCGGCCGTCTATGTATCTATGATAGTAATGAGATATTTGGTATGGATTTTAGGACGCGTTCGATTTAGAAAATAATATTACTGTGCGCTCCGGGTGCAAGCCGCCAATATTGGTCGTTACGTAGTCAACGGTGTTCTGATGTGCAACCAAATTTGGTCGTTACGTAGCCGAAGGGAGTGATTTTTTTTCTTGTTTAAAGGGCATTACTTTTATTGGGCCTGGTTAAGGTTGAATGTTTTACAAACTGCTATGTATCAAAGGTATTTTTGATTCCAGAAAACCAGTTTGTATCTTATATATTTTTGTATGCTTTACCTTTGGTGGGTAGTTTTAAAGCGAAAAATGACAACCGCTCATTTCACATTCCGCTCTAGCGTATTGCCCTGTCTCGTTCACAAGAACTAATTTCCGTTTTTAGTCCACGAAGTACGTTAACAATAGCAATGTCGGGACGACTTATAGAGTAAAATTTTGCCAGAGTTTAATAAAAACCACGACTAAGCATGAAGATTGAGCGGGGTTGACTTTAGATCAGTGGCCCTTAGACTAATAAGACAGATTATAGAGGTTTTTTTTCATTATCCAAACAAATTATTAATCAAATAAATATATTTTTTAAATAGTTATTTCTAAACTACATATCAGCTGTGTTTATATGTGGTATAAGATTGCATATGTTTGCACCGGCAGAATAAACTATATTTAGTCATTGTCCGGCAAAACTAATTGGGGAAAAAATGTTTTTTTTATAGAGAATTGATTGATTTTAAAAACCCAATAATTTTTAACCAATGATAACAATAATAACATAATTGGTGCTATCTGTCGCACTTTTTTGTAGGGTAATTATATCACAGAAATAATACGGAGAGATAGAATGCCTAATGGAATCTATTAGTCTCTAACTGAACATTTATTATTTACCTATTTAGTACTTTATTCAGTTTTTTATACATATAGCCACATTATTACCAATGTTATAAAGTAACTCGGAAAAATTTAACACGCAAATGTAGCAAATGGTCAGTGCCCACCTAACTAGGACTCTAATGTCCTGTATCTAGGCGGGTTAGAGTAAACAATTAAAATTAGCGATTTAATTTATAAAGAACTAAATTGACTAACGTTTTATTTTTAGAAATAGTAAATGTACCTAATTAAAATTTAATATATAATATAATATAATAATCTGTATAAATATTACAATGTATATATCTTATCATATTTATGTAATAATATGGTAATTACATAGATACCTAAATTCGATTATAATAAATAATAAATATATTATGGTATAAACATGTTTATATTAGAATACAATTATATAAATACGATTATAAAAATATTGGGAAAAATAAGAAATACCATACGATATAATAATATTAATATTATATGCATTAAAGTGCTATTATAATATTAATATATCGTATACATTAAAGTGCCTATTTATAATGTATTGAAACCTTCTTCGTGTGAATAATATTTAAATAATAACAGCTATGATTCGATTCGTTTGTGATTATATTATTATTTTATTTCGAGACAGGATACCGTATAGGCGTGTTTAGAGCGCCATCTTTAGTGAACCGCCATACTGTCATACCACGGTCGCCACCATATAAAGATTAACATAAACAAAAAAGATTAACCAATTTAAAAACTATTAGTGCTATCTACACGTTGCGTTTCTTAGTAAAATCCTAGCTAACAAAACGTACAACTTACAAAAGTAAAAGAGAGCTAATGGGTCCTGTTGCAGTTAGGCCTCTAAGACCCATGTGTTAGGGTCGGCCAAACTCACGGGTGAACACCCATCCGGCAGCTTCCACGTAGAACTGCGAGCCCGGGTAGGACTCTGGCCTGTGGGCTAGTTTACCCTAGGAATCGCCCATCGAGCGCTCCTGGACGGTTCGCGCACCGTGCGGCGTCAGCCGGGGGAATCTTGAAACGGCTTTGTTTCCTATAGAACGGGGTAGTTGTTAACCTTACGGCAACTGCTCTTGAAACGACCAATCCGCTACCCGATACCGGGTGAACAGTCGGGCAACGGGTGACGTGGTCCGCGATAGATTCGGTAGACATCAAATCCCCGCTACGTAATTAAGAGGACCGCCTAAGCGACCTCGAACTTGTAACCAGTCGGAAGACCGGAGTAACCGCAACTGTCGGGCGCGAGTGTCGGCACGTTGTTTAATTAACCTGGTTATCTCGCGGTAAGGCGTTGGCGTTATACGAGCGAGTGGCGTACCTAGACAGTGAATTGTTTTCGTCCCAAGTCTTCTACGCTCACCTCACGGGAGACAGAACGATCAAATATCGTTAAAACTTACTGAGGTGACGGGTTTGCCCGTTGTTGTTGACAGCTCTAGTTGACAAAACGTATACTATGGCGTTGAACAATCTTATACACTATATAATCAATGATATCAGTTGCACATATCATAAATAATTTGTGGTTTATTCTGAGTAATCTCTGCCTCTGAACATATCCTCCATTTCTGCTAAAATAAATATTTTTTTTTCATTCATAATTTCATATATGCATATTTATCGTCCTTCTTTTTTTCGTATAGTGAATGCAACCATGACATTGAACTACAGCTGCTTGCAAGCACAATGTCATTACCGCTGCATTGCCCAGTTCGGCGAACGTAATCGTAAAATTAACCAAACAAGCGGTGACGTCGGAAATACACAGTAATATTGTAATACAAATAACATTTCCTTTAATAATAATTACTTCCGGCGCGGCCCGTATTTCTGGAAATTGTGAAAAATTCCAATGCAATGGCGATAATCGCTGTTACGTCATGTCAGAATTTGTATTGTACATAAGTATTGTATTGTATTCAGTAATTATTAACGTTGATTAATTTGACGGATAACAATAGAAGACACGAAGAGCAGAAAGTATTAAACAGGTGTACCAAACTAAATATCACATCGCATAATCAAAATGAAAGATATAGGGGTAGAGTGGGGGAATTCCGATCAGCGGGTTATTCCGAACAGGGTATTATCTCCAAAACTGTTTACACTGACAACATTCGCCATGGCGCGTCATTAGCTGTCAACGTCAAACAATGACAGGAATCTGTTCTTTGGGCGATCAAATGTTCAAGTAAGTGAAATTCAGCTTTTTGTGTTTTCCGTTTTCTTCTAAAAAAGTGACGTCAAATGACAATCAAAATCTTGGTGTTTTAGTTAAATAACTGAATGCGCATTACCATCAATTGCTAGTTTGGTATTTAACCTTTGTTTCGAGAACGCCGTTAAATAACCTAACCTATAAATTCAAACCTTGATTTAAAAAAAATAACGTACCTCCGTGCAATTCCGACTGGTCGGAATTGCACTGATCGGAATTGCCCACTGATCGGAATCAGTATTACGAAAATGCCTCGAAATAGACAAGGCGTGAAAGAGTTGGGATCGTGGGACGCAGATGCATTGGCTGCAGCTATAAAAGCTATAGAAGGAAAGCAAATATCTTTCCAAGCAGCGGCTAGAGACTTTGGTATCCCCTATGGAACATTGAACGATTACTTGAAGTCAGAAAACAAATCAAAGCTAGTCCTTGGACGACGTCCTACGTTTACTAAAGCTCAGGAAAAGGAAATGGTTGATCGCATTTAACTCCTAGCAAAGTTATTCTACGGCATCACCATAACAGATCTTCGAAAAATTCTGTTTTCTTTCGCCGAAAAGCCTAATTCAAAACACACCTTTTCGACACATTCTAAAATAGCAGGCAGAGACTGGCTGGAAGGATTTCTGAGGCGTAATCCTGGAATATCTCTTCGAAGACCGCAAGCACCAAGTTTGAATAGAATAACTGCCTTCAATAGAGCAGAACTAAACATCTTCTTCCAGAACATAGAAGAACTTATGACCACCAGAAATTCACCACTGATAAAGTCTGTAATTGTCTTAATAAGGAAGTCTTTAATAAGCTATAAATGGATTTAAAAAAAACGGGAATTTGCCCCTTTGAGCTAAACGCTTTCACGCATGAAGACTTCCTCGAAGCAGCCAATGCTACACGGGAAGCTAATGAAAGAGAATTAGTTTCATTCGTGGCCCAAATGAATTTCTGAATGTACCTACTACCAATCTATAATAAACCTACAATTCCCACTAATGCTACGACTAGGACAGTGTCTACATCTTTGGCGAACTGCTGCGCTCTTGGAGAAATGCCCATATCAGCACCGGCATCTCAAATAATCCCTATTAATACAGCAGAACGGGAAGCTGAAATAGAACCTAAACCAGGATGTTCCTTCAGTACGTTAACTCCTTTGCCTCAAAAAGGGCAATAATAAAACATAGTAATCACCAAACCAAGGGAAAGACCAAAATTGCATTCAGAAATTATCACTAGAACTCCAAAGAAAATTGGAATTATAGAGCAGATGGAGAAAAGAAATGTTCGGGAAGAAAAGAAAGAAATACCAGAATCGCACAAACAATGAAGCAAGAATAGAAGATCGTCAAAAACAGAAAATTATTAAAACCTATAAATTCTAAAATATAAGAAATAACCAGAAAAAACCTATTACCACCACAAAGAAGAAAACCGGCACTTTCAAAAGGAAAATTCTACAAAGTTCTTCCTCTTCAGGTGATGACATCACACTAGCAGAAATTTGCGATGATGACGATTGTGACGACAAAGTACTAGAAATCAATACAGTCAATGAAGACGTCTGCATTATCTGTGGAGACACGAAGCGCGACAAGGAACTTTGACACAGGTGCAGTTTATGTGCTGGATGGACTGACGGTGAATGGCAGTGGCTTTGATTCGCCGGAAAATTATATTTGTGATTTCTGTGTAGTTAAATAAATTTGTACTGACTTATTTTTTCAAGCAACTAGGTACAAAGTAAATAATCGTATGTATTAAATAACTCCTTTCCTTATTTTGTGTTTTTTTTTGTTTGTTAACTAAACCTGTACCTACATTGATAGAAAATAAAGCTTTATGTGTAAAAGTTATTTTGTTTGATGTTTTCTGTTCTATATGCATATGTTTTATATTTTGAAGAACGTGGTCGGAATTGCCCAAAAGGCTGATCGGAATTAAACTGTATCGGGGAAATTTCGGTCAAAACTGACTTTTCAGTTTTTATTTTTTTATTAATTTATTTTTCAATGTAAACATTGAACTTGACACGTGATTAGTAGCCAGATAAATTCTTCATATGTATGTTTACAACATATTCATTTAAGTTAAATATACAATTTTTCATAGAATATATTGCTTAAGTGATCGGAATTCCCCCACTCTACCCCTACCAATAAAAGTTATACGATTAGTAATATATAGGTCTCAAAGTCCCTGTGACTCCAAGTTTATTTATTAATATATTGTATCTGTTAAGAACTATGTTAAAGCGAGTCAAAATAAGTATAATAGTTTTCAGTTAACGATTTTTAAAATGGACTATGTAAGTGTTAATATATAAGAAAATAAATTGACTAATCCTCTGAATAATTTGCTAAATGTTTTTCAGTAATTTTGGTCCGCTACCCTCTTTTTGGTAAAAGAAACTCTAACGCCATCCTGTAAGCATTTAATAAAGTTTTTGTAAAAACAATGGCGTAAACCACAATAATTTTAAGTGTTTTTCATTTACGAAGCTGTACCTAACTGTTTCTATCTTAGATCAACATTAAGTTTTCTAAAAGCAATAGCAAAATACATAATAAATATGTTTCTCTTCCGAAGCTGTAATTGTTAGCATATTAAATAAATAAAGATTTTGTTATATGTATTTTCAACTTTAATCCTTAGATAGCCTGCGATCCCCCGCCCTCACCCCCGGTGGAAATCACTGGTTTAAAGTGTTGTTCAACTCTTTCACACTGAGATTAACGCAAGTATTTTGATTTTATAGAAATCTCTATATAGCAAACCTCTATATAGCTTTATATAACTTATAACGCCTCTATATATCTCTATATATCTTTATAGCAAACGTCTATAGCAATAATTATGTCATGTTATGGTATACTTATGGGTCCAAATCGGAACTTGACGTAGTCTGCGGTATATATGGAGAGCGACCAAACTTTGAGAGAAGTGTAAACTTGGGGAAATACGCCTCCATATCCCAATCGAAGGTATACGCCATTATTGAATGTGCGGATATAAACCTCCATAACAACTACGCCAACCACCGTATCTATATACACTCGGATAGCAAGGCAGGTCTTATGGCACTAGCCTCGAAACCATTAATTCATAGCTGGTGTAAAACTGCGTATAACTACTGAATTCCCTGGGCGAAAGAACAGGATAATTCTAAGATGGGTTCCCGGCCATTCAGGAATCGAGGGAAATGAAAAAGCCGACGAAATTGCTAAGACCGGAGCAAAGGCAACGTTATATGGCCCTGAACCTTGCTGTGCCGTACCAAAAAGCCTTGCAAACCTAATGCTCAAAAATATAGGTTTAGAAAAATCCGTCAACCACTGGAGCAACAGGCCAGGGTTGAATCATTCCAAAGCCCTTATTAAGGCTCACGACCGTAAGACTGTCCGTAAGGCATTATCCCTAAATAGGGAACAATCTACGCATATTGGCGAGGGCGCTCACGGGGCATTGTGGCCTGAACAAACACATGTACCACCTCAAGCTCCCGGGGCATTTGGCCTGAACAAACACATGACATCCTAACATACTTTTCATACACAGTGTTTGTTTTCTAGACCAATGAATATTATTATAGCACACGAGGCAAAGCCTCTTGCTTGCACCTAAAAAAAATACACTTTGCTCAAAATCAGGCATCAACGGTATTGTTCAACTAACCTGCTTTTAGCAACAAGCGTATAGTCATCGAGCCAATCATTGCGACAACAGATGTTATTCTAGAGTACTTACTCGTTTAAGAGGGTAGAATATGTCAAACCAGTATTTGAATTCCTCGACAAATAATGCAAATGAATTATTTACATCGGAAATACTGCTGGACTGTGAATTCCACTATAGAATAAACAAATTTTGTCATATTTTCTTCGTGGAAATTCCTTATGGTGACGTTTTTTTCGGCTCATTGAAGCAGTCAAAGATGAAAGTCGTATTCTGTGCATCATAGTCACTAATGTAGGATATTATGGGTGACGTTTTGATTAGGGAACTGATCTTGGAACTTTGGAACTTGGGGAATTTGGAAAAGACTCTCAAAGACCTCTTCAGCTATTCTCCTGACGAAATCAAGTCTTCAAAAATGATAGTAAGATAAGAATAAAAACAAGATGCTGCATTGATTTATATTGCGCATTGAGATTTCGCAAAATGATAGAAGTCTTATGTGGATCTTGGGAATACTGCATTTTCGCGAATTTCGTGCTCTGCCATCGAGAGGGATGCATCAGATGGAGTATTCATACTCACCACTGAAGATGAGTAGATGGTCAGTGGTGCCCCTGATGAAGTTCGGCATTCGTATTTTTCGTCTACTATTTACCTGTTACTATGGTAAATTAATAGAAGTAGCGATCGATTCATCTTCCGTTTGAACAGATACAGGTGCATCATGCGTCGCTGTCACACAGTTACATCGATATTATATCGATGATCAGCTAGGGCTTGCATCTAAGCGAGACGGGTTTGGTGGTAGCAGTATTGGCAACGGCGCGGCAGCAGGAACAGCTACAGGCGTGACGTTACTGGCAAAAAAAATCTGACAAAAGTTGCTTGTTTGCTCGTCCTGATACATCTACTTCAAGGATGTTACTAACTAAAAACTCAACCTGTATAATCAATGATAGCACATACAACGCTTGCGCTCATTCGTGTCGCCATCGGCTTTTTTCGGCTCCTGAGCCGGTTCTCAACTGTTTCGTCCACTGCGACGGAGCAGTCGCTTACGAAGCTAACGTCCAGGGACAATTTTCCGATAGTTCGGCACTCGTATTTAACTGAAAGCTAGAATTTGATACTGATTTTCAATCAGTGCCGCCTGGTTATCGATTTTTATATCGAAACGCACGATCATGGCTACCACTTCTATCAGCGTTGGTTCGGCGACGTCTTAAGGCATGGTTCTGCTAAGAAAAATAATTTACAGGAAACGATTTTCAAAAGATGTGAACGCGGACGCGGTGCGTGCAAAACTCCGACGAGCTGATTAGAACTGCCTTACACAAATCGGATTCGACCCCAGCGCTAGCGTTTTGAAGGTGTTTAATACTAGTTAAATATTGCTACCAGTCTGGCGAAGCTTATATAAACACGTAAACATGTAGGTTTCGTGCTTTATCTAATTAAAAGAAAGATTATATTACCTGTTGTTAACCTTCATGATGTAAGATATTAGTGGGGGTGCGACTAACTGTCTTGGTTCGGAGTGAGGTTACGCGACCTTTGCTGGAAGATTTGTGATAACGTTATCGGCACGTCGATTTGAGTGTAGCACGCGAGCCGGGCTCTCTCGTTAAATCGATGTCCTGATCCGCGCCTGAGGTCGTATCCGGAGGGTGGATAGTAGTATTAACCTATAGTGAGCCCGGCTAAAAGACGTTTTCTAGTGCCGAATCAAAAAAATAACACTTTTTATTGAAAAATGTGACACGTCGAGTTATAAAAGTACCTCATTAAATAAATAGCCTTTGAATTATTACTCAGAAAAAATAATTAACCTAATGAGTTGATTATAATCCCGGCTGAAATGAAGCTTTAATTTAACCAACCACTGATGTTATTGGAATATACTAAGATAAGAAAAGCAATACATATATATATATATATATATATATATATATATATATATATATATATATATATATATATATATATATATATATATATATATATATATATATATATATATATATATATATATATATATATATATATATATATATATATATATATATATATATATATATATATATATTTTTTTAATATTATACAATTTTATAAAGGTTTACCCTATTTTGATAACATTATACAATCTTTAATTTAAACTTCTCTGCCAGAAATTACTATTGAAGTTTCTTCTTTCATTTCATTGAGCATATGGAGGTTTTTTATTTTATTTCGATTTAATGGCTCGTTGATAACAAACTCAGCCAATTGTATCATATTTTAACCCTTGGAGTAAATGGGTATTTTCATGGATGCATCTGTCTCTTTTGCAGGATTTTCGGCGACATCGACCTTAAAGTACTATAACTACGAAACTACTAGACTAATCATAAAAAGAACAACTGCACAATGATTGCATTGAAATTTCGAATATAGAATATTGAAATATCATTTTGTAAAACAATTAGATAATTATGAATAAATATGAGAACGTCAAAGAAGTGAAAAAAACGCAGAACCAGATCTGGTCGTATCATACTCAAAGGATAATTGTTTCAGAACCAGATTTGGTCGTATCATACTCAAGGGGTTAAATGTTGGTGGCATTCGAAATTTGAATTATTTCGTAATGTCACTTTCATTTATAAAACGGCTTTGCCGAAGTGATCAATAGTATATTTTTTTATTTTTTCGCTTAATTCGTCGCAATTGAAGGCATTTTGTGTTGCATAAGGATAAGCCCTATTTATGAGATATATGGATGAATAGTTATTTTGTAATACTTATATAGCAAATAATTTAAAACATCATTGGCTTTGTTACTGGTATATATATTATGCTTATACGTATTTTTTTATGCTGTATGTTTTTAAGAAAAATAAAATAAAATAAAAAAAATAAATAGTGATCGTTAGTCGACTGCAAAAGGACCTTTAAACTTACATTGCACCGTCGAAAGTCGTGCACATCCGTAAGTATATCTCATTCAAACATAAGCATTTCCCAATACAAGCTAGGATTTCCTTCGCTACTTTTTAAGTAGCTTTTGCTAATTTTATTTTAAATAAAAACATCATCATTCATCCATATATACATATATACATGTATATATGTATATATGTATATATATATATATATATATATATATATATATATATATATATATATATATATATATATATATATATATATATATATATATATATATATATATATATTTTTTCAATAATATATAAAATTAGATTCATGAAAAGTTACTTATCTGGGGTCCTGGTGGACCAGAAACATTTTACCGATAGTTAATGTCCTCTTTAAATACTTAGGGCAGCAGCACCTGTTTCCGCAATTGATAATTTATGATGTTCTTAGTTATTGCAGCCGAATTACTGTATGCCCTTGGATGTAATAAGTATAGGAGGATGGTTTCTGTAACATAAATGGATGTTAGTAACTTATTTTAGAAGAAATTATATGATTGAGAATATTTCGACACAAGTCGTATTCATCTCCATGACATTTCTGATAGAACAATTTTTTCAAAATTTAAATTTAAAAAAACTGAACATAGAGAAATGGGTTAATAATATTTTGCAATATCGTTATAATACACCATAACCGACCTTGAAAAACATTATTGATAATGATTTTTAAATGAAAAATATTAATAAGCTTTTAATGAATATGTCTGAACAAATATAATTACTGTATTAATTTTGCCTATTCAGACCGGGACACTTGCAAGCGCCTAAAATATTTATAAAAGCCAACTCCCAAGATTTAACGTCTATTTTTTTAGCGTTATCGCCAAGGCACTTAATAATTTTTACTTTAAAACAATTATCAAAAGTTAAATTGTGTGCCTTAGCATGCAATGCTATTGGAAGTTGACTATCATTGCCTACGCTGGCCCTGTGATTATTTAACCTAATGCTAAGAGGTGTAGTTGTTTCCCCAATATAAAATGCATTGCAGGTCTGGCAAAGTAATTGATATACAATATTTTTTGAAATGCAACTACTATTAAAAGGAACTCTGTAACTATTAGGAGTGTTAGGACTAGTAAAATAAATGCTTCGATCTAATAAAGGACATGTTTTACAACGTGATCGACCACAAGGCTGTAGGCCAAAATTTTTGTTATTACTAAAATAATTTCGATTATTTTTATTAAGTATTGATTTTAAATTAGGAGGTTTTCGAAATGATAAAATTGGTGGTATATCTAATAAACCTTTGGTTGATGGGTCGTTAGCTATAATAGGGAATAAATCTGCTAAAATAGGTCGCAGTTTCTCAGTGCCAGGAAAATAAGTAGTACTCAGAAAGATTTTATTTTGATTTAAATTTGAAACCAATTTAGGTTTAGGTGAAAATTTTGTTTCGGAATTTATTATATTTTTATCTAACAAAGAGGCAGGATAATTTCTTTCTATTAGTGATTTTTTAAGATTGGAAAGGTACTTATCTAAATTTTCTTTATTATTAATTAAACGGTGTCCGCGAATTGACATTGAATATGGAATTGACTTTTTGGTATGAAACGGATGACAGCTATCGAAATGTAGGTATTGCTCTTTGTTTGTAGGTTTTATATGAATTGCAGTTTTAATGGTGCCTTCGGATAGAGTTAGATCAACGTCTAAGAATGTAATTTGATTTTCTGATATAGTGTATGTAAAATCTAAGGGTCCGAAATTATTTAAATCTGTAAGGAAGTCAGTGAGTGTGTCATGTCCATGTGGCCAAAACAGTATAATATCATCAATAAACCTATACCACATTAGTGGTTGTAAATTTTGAGTAAGAAGAAAATTATTTTCTAATAACCCCATGAAAAGATTCGCATAAGAAGGGGCCATTCTTGTTCCCATTGCTGTACCTTTAATTTGGAGATAAAATTCATCTTCAAAAGAAAAAGCATTCTTAGTGAGGACGAATTCAGCCAACTTACAAAGAAAATTTGTAGAAGGAATTTGGGGGCTGGGCCTTTGATTAAGGTAATGGGAAATCGCTTCTAAGCCTAAATCATGGGGAATATTAGTATAAAGAGAGACAGCGTCAATTGTAACAAGTAATAAGTTGTCAGTCTTAGGAATTGTGGTATTTTTTAGAATCTCGATAAAATGGTAACTATCTTTAATGTGTGACTTGAGATTTTTTACAAATGGCTGTAGAAAGTAATCGACAAAAGCTGAAATTCTTTCTGTGGGTGAGTTAAAACTAGCTACTATCGGTCTTCCTGGATTATTAGGTTTATGAATTTTTGGTAAGTGCTTTGGCGATAACGCTAAAGAAAGAGACGTTAAATCTTGGGAGTTGGCTTTTATAAATATTTTAGGCGCTTGCAAGGGTCCCGGTCTGAATAGGCAAAATTAATACAGTAATTATATTTGTTCAGACATATTCATTAAAAGCTTATTAATATTTTTCATTTAAAAATCATTATCAATAATGTTTTTCAAGGTCGGTTATGGTGTATTATAACGATATTGCAAAATATTATTAACCCATTTCTCTATGTTCAGTTTTTTTAAATTTAAATTTTGAAAAAATTGTTCTATCAGAAATGTCATGGAGATGAATACGACTTGTGTCGAAATATTCTCAATCATATAATTTCTTCTAAAATAAGTTACTAACATCCATTTATGTTACAGAAACCATCCTCCTATACTTATTACATCCAAGGGCATACAGTAATTCGGCTGCAATAACTAAGAACATCATAAATTATCAATTGCGGAAACAGGTGCTGCTGCCCTAAGTATTTAAAGAGGACATTAACTATCGGTAAAATGTTTCTGGTCCACCAGGACCCCAGATAAGTAACTTTTCATGAATCTAATTTTATATATTATTGAAAATAATTAAAAAAAATTTACACCCTTAAAATATCAAAATATAAACAATTTTACACTTTTTACTTACTTATTTTGCTATCACATGTATCACTATGAACGAATATAATTATTGGTTAAATCAGGTTAATTATCATTCTCGTAAAGCATCACAATTTACAGGACATGTAGAATATCTGTCAAAATGTCTAAATAATCATATATGTCCCAAAGGGTTAATACCTAAATTTCCTTTCTCTGCTATAAGTCCAGAAATCCAATATAATTTCCACACTTTAAGGTTTAATTATGCAATGGAGATTACATTTGTTTTACACAATGAATACAAAGTTTTGGTAGATAAACATTTAAGGTCTCTTATATATTATGTTGATTTGATAGAAATGTATTCTCCAATGCATTATATATATGCTAGTGAAATAGTTAGCAGTTCTGTAATTGATTTAAACAATATTAGGCTAAAACACGAAAATAAGTTTCATAATTTACAAATTTTTCACAAAATCAACAACTCTACACAACAAAATTATACGAGATATAATTCAAATCCTGTTTCAAATTATAACAATAACGAAAACATTCCCTTATATTCATCACAAAACAAATTCTCAGCTAATCGTCATTTTATAAACAATTATTCTCATGCAGATATGCATCCCGAACCTACACAAGTTCCTTTAGAAATCCCAATTATTGAAAATTTGATACCATCAGTTACAAATTCTAATGCTGCACAGGTTCCTATAAATAACGATAGACTTGTCGTAAAAAAACTTGTCCTCAAAAATTATAAACCATAATGAATATTCAGTTTTATCTAAAGGGCTAAATTTCACACCAACTCCCAAAGTTGACCATTTCAGTTTTTGGAAATGATATAGCAAAATTTTGTCGTAATTTGAGATGGCGTGAGTTTTGGCATTCAAGGGACAAAAATGGTAATAATAGTAAATTACATGACGCACTGGCAAAATTTCGACAATATTCTAATAAAGAGCCACCCTCTCTTCCAAAAAATCATCCTGTAGAAATATTTATTACAGTTTTAATGAACAAAGTTACACAACCAACATTTTTAAACAGCCTCAAACCTACACCTAACTTAACATCTGATGAACTTTCAGCTCTTAACAACCTAAGCAAAGATACCAATATCATCATTTTGCCAGCTGATAAAGGTTCAACTACAGTCATCCTTAATAAAACAGACTATGTAGCTGAAGGTTTGAGGCAACTCAGAGGACGAAACTTCCTATAAAAAATTATATAGTGATCCGAATCAAAATTTTGCTAATACAATAAAAAAATATATTGAACAACAAAAAACCATTGAAAAATTATCAGATGGAAGATGTTAACACTTTAATTCCTAACCCTATCAGAACACCAAATTTGTACTTATTGCCAAAAATTCATAAACCTAATAATCCAGGAAGACCGATAGTAGCTAGTTTTAACTCACCCACAGAAAGAATTTCAGCTTTTGTCGATTACTTTCTACAGCCATTTGTAAAAAATCTCAAGTCACACATTAAAGATAGTTACCATTTTATCGAGATTCTAAAAAATACCACAATTCCTAAGACTGACAACTTATTACTTGTTACAATTGACGCTGTCTCTCTTTATACTAATATTCCCCATGATTTAGGCTTAGAAGCGATTTCCCATTACCTTAATCAAAGGCCCAGCCCCCAAATTCCTTCTACAAATTTTCTTTGTAAGTTGGCTGAATTCGTCCTCACTAAGAATGCTTTTTCTTTTGAAGATGAATTTTATCTCCAAATTAAAGGTACAGCAATGGGAACAAGAATGGCCCCTTCTTATGCGAATCTTTTCATGGGGTTATTAGAAAATAATTTTCTTCTTACTCAAAATTTACAACCACTAATGTGGTATAGGTTTATTGATGATATTATACTGTTTTGGCCACATGGACATGACACACTCACTGACTTCCTTACAGATTTAAATAATTTCGGACCCTTAGATTTTACATACACTATATCAGAAAATCAAATTACATTCTTAGACGTTGATCTAACTCTATCCGAAGGCACCATTAAAACTGCAATTCATATAAAACCTACAAACAAAGAGCAATACCTACATTTCGATAGCTGTCATCCGTTTCATACCAAAAAGTCAATTCCATATTCAATGTCAATTCGCGGACACCGTTTAATTAATAATAAAGAAAATTTAGATAAGTACCTTTCCAATCTTAAAAAATCACTAATAGAAAGAAATTATCCTGCCTCTTTGTTAGATAAAAATATAATAAATTCCGAAACAAAATTTTCACCTAAACCTAAATTGGTTTCAAATTTAAATCAAAATAAAATCTTTCTGAGTACTACTTATTTTCCTGGCACTGAGAAACTGCGACCTATTTTAGCAGATTTATTCCCTATTATAGCTAACGACCCATCAACCAAAGGTTTATTAGATATACCACCAATTTTATCATTTCGAAAACCTCCTAATTTAAAATCAATACTTAATAAAAATAATCGAAATTATCTTAGTAATAACAAAAATTTTGGCCTACAGCCTTGTGGTCGATCACGTTGTAAAACATGTCCTTTATTAGATCGAAGCATTTATTTTACTAGTCCTAACACTCCTAATAGTTACAGAGTTCCTTTTAATAGTAGTTGCATTTCAAAAAATATTGTATATCAATTACTTTGCCAGACCTGCAATGCATTTTATATTGGGGAAACAACTACACCTCTTAGCATTAGGTTAAATAATCACAGGGCCAGCGTAGGCAATGATAGTCAACTTCCAATAGCATTGCATGCTAAGGCACACAATTTAACTTTTGATAATTGTTTTAAAATAAAAATTATTAAGTGCCTTGGCGATAACGCTAAAGAAAGAGACGTTAAATCTTGGGAGTTGGCTTTTATAAATATTTTAGGCGCTTGCAAGGGTCCCGGTCTGAATAGGCAAAATTAATACAGTAATTATATTTGTTCAGACATATTCATTAAAAGCTTATTAATATTTTTCATTTAAAAATCATTATCAATAATGTTTTTCAAGGTCGGTTATGGTGTATTATAACGATATTGCAAAATATTATTAACCCATTTCTCTATGTTCAGTTTTTTTAAATTTAAATTTTGAAAAAATTGTTCTATCAGAAATGTCATGGAGATGAATACGACTTGTGTCGAAATATTCTCAATCATATAATTTCTTCTAAAATAAGTTACTAACATCCATTTATGTTACAGAAACCATCCTCCTATACTTATTACATCCAAGGGCATACAGTAATTCGGCTGCAATAACTAAGAACATCATAAATTATCAATTGCGGAAACAGGTGCTGCTGCCCTAAGTATTTAAAGAGGACATTAACTATCGGTAAAATGTTTCTGGTCCACCAGGACCCCAGATAAGTAACTTTTCATGAATCTAATTTTATATATTATTGAAAATAATTTAAAAAAATTTACACCCTTAAAATATCAAAATATAAACAATTTTACACTTTTTACTTACTTATTTTGCTATCACATGTATCACTATGAACGAATATAATTATTGGTTAAATCAGGTTAATTATCATTCTCGTAAAGCATCACAATTTACAGGACATGTAGAATATCTGTCAAAATGTCTAAATAATCATATATGTCCCAAAGGGTTAATACCTAAATTTCCTTTCTCTGCTATAAGTCCAGAAATCCAATATAATTTCCACACTTTAAGGTTTAATTATGCAATGGAGATTACATTTGTTTTACACAATGAATACAAAGTTTTGGTAGATAAACATTTAAGGTCTCTTATATATTATGTTGATTTGATAGAAATGTATTCTCCAATGCATTATATATATGCTAGTGAAATAGTTAGCAGTTCTGTAATTGATTTAAACAATATTAGGCTAAAACACGAAAATAAGTTTCATAATTTACAAATTTTTCACAAAATCAACAACTCTACACAACAAAATTATACGAGATATAATTCAAATCCTGTTTCAAATTATAACAATAACGAAAACATTCCCTTATATTCATCACAAAACAAATTCTCAGCTAATCGTCATTTTATAAACAATTATTCTCATGCAGATATGCATCCCGAACCTACACAAGTTCCTTTAGAAATCCCAATTATTGAAAATTTGATACCATCAGTTACAAATTCTAATGCTGCACAGGTTCCTATAAATAACGATAGACTTGTCGTAAAAAACTTGTCCTCAAAAATTATAAACCATAATGAATATTCAGTTTTATCTAAAGGGCTAAATTTCACACCAACTCCCAAAGTTGACCATTTCAGTTTTGGAAATGATATAGCAAAATTTTGTCGTAATTTGAGATGGCGTGAGTTTTGGCATTCAAGGGACAAAAATGGTAATAATAGTAAATTACATGACGCACTGGCAAAATTTCGACAATATTCTAATAAAGAGCCACCCTCTCTTCCAAAAAATCATCCTGTAGAAATATTTATTACAGTTTTAATGAACAAAGTTACACAACCAACATTTTTAAACAGCCTCAAACCTACAACACCTAACTTAACATCTGATGAACTTTCAGCTCTTAACAACCTAAGCAAAGATACCAATATCATCATTTTGCCAGCTGATAAAGGTTCAACTACAGTCATCCTTAATAAAACAGACTATGTAGCTGAAGGTTTGAGGCAACTCAGAGACGAAACTTCCTATAAAAAATTATATAGTGATCCGAATCAAAATTTTGCTAATACAATAAAAAAATATATTGAACAACAAAAAACCATTGAAAAATTATCAGATGAAGATGTTAACACTTTAATTCCTAACCCTATCAGAACACCAAATTTGTACTTATTGCCAAAAATTCATAAACCTAATAATCCAGGAAGACCGATAGTAGCTAGTTTTAACTCACCCACAGAAAGAATTTCAGCTTTTGTCGATTACTTTCTACAGCCATTTGTAAAAAATCTCAAGTCACACATTAAAGATAGTTACCATTTTATCGAGATTCTAAAAAATACCACAATTCCTAAGACTGACAACTTATTACTTGTTACAATTGACGCTGTCTCTCTTTATACTAATATTCCCCATGATTTAGGCTTAGAAGCGATTTCCCATTACCTTAATCAAAGGCCCAGCCCCCAAATTCCTTCTACAAATTTTCTTTGTAAGTTGGCTGAATTCGTCCTCACTAAGAATGCTTTTTCTTTTGAAGATGAATTTTATCTCCAAATTAAAGGTACAGCAATGGGAACAAGAATGGCCCCTTCTTATGCGAATCTTTTCATGGGGTTATTAGAAAATAATTTTCTTCTTACTCAAAATTTACAACCACTAATGTGGTATAGGTTTATTGATGATATTATACTGTTTTGGCCACATGGACATGACACACTCACTGACTTCCTTACAGATTTAAATAATTTCGGACCCTTAGATTTTACATACACTATATCAGAAAATCAAATTACATTCTTAGACGTTGATCTAACTCTATCCGAAGGCACCATTAAAACTGCAATTCATATAAAACCTACAAACAAAGAGCAATACCTACATTTCGATAGCTGTCATCCGTTTCATACCAAAAAGTCAATTCCATATTCAATGTCAATTCGCGGACACCGTTTAATTAATAATAAAGAAAATTTAGATAAGTACCTTTCCAATCTTAAAAAATCACTAATAGAAAGAAATTATCCTGCCTCTTTGTTAGATAAAAATATAATAAATTCCGAAACAAAATTTTCACCTAAACCTAAATTGGTTTCAAATTTAAATCAAAATAAAATCTTTCTGAGTACTACTTATTTTCCTGGCACTGAGAAACTGCGACCTATTTTAGCAGATTTATTCCCTATTATAGCTAACGACCCATCAACCAAAGGTTTATTAGATATACCACCAATTTTATCATTTCGAAAACCTCCTAATTTAAAATCAATACTTAATAAAAATAATCGAAATTATCTTAGTAATAACAAAAATTTTGGCCTACAGCCTTGTGGTCGATCACGTTGTAAAACATGTCCTTTATTAGATCGAAGCATTTATTTTACTAGTCCTAACACTCCTAATAGTTACAGAGTTCCTTTTAATAGTAGTTGCATTTCAAAAAATATTGTATATCAATTACTTTGCCAGACCTGCAATGCATTTTATATTGGGGAAACAACTACACCTCTTAGCATTAGGTTAAATAATCACAGGGCCAGCGTAGGCAATGATAGTCAACTTCCAATAGCATTGCATGCTAAGGCACACAATTTAACTTTTGATAATTGTTTTAAAATAAAAATTATTAAGTGCCTTGGCGATAACGCTAAAGAAAGAGACGTTAAATCTTGGGAGTTGGCTTTTATAAATATTTTAGGCGCTTGCAAGGGTCCCGGTCTGAATAGGCAAAATTAATACAGTAATTATATTTGTTCAGACATATTCATTAAAAGCTTATTAATATTTTTCATTTAAAAATCATTATCAATAATGTTTTTCAAGGTCGGTTATGGTGTATTATAACGATATTGCAAAATATTATTAACCCATTTCTCTATGTTCAGTTTTTTTAAATTTAAATTTTGAAAAAATTGTTCTATCAGAAATGTCATGGAGATGAATACGACTTGTGTCGAAATATTCTCAATCATATAATTTCTTCTAAAATAAGTTACTAACATCCATTTATGTTACAGAAACCATCCTCCTATACTTATTACATCCAAGGGCATACAGTAATTCGGCTGCAATAACTAAGAACATCATAAATTATCAATTGCGGAAACAGGTGCTGCTGCCCTAAGTATTTAAAGAGGACATTAACTATCGGTAAAATGTTTCTGGTCCACCAGGACCCCAGATAAGTAACTTTTCATGAATCTAATTTTATATATTATTGAAAATAATTTAAAAAAATTTACACCCTTAAAATATCAAAATATATATATATATATATATATATATATATATATATATATATATATATATATATATATATATATATATATATATATATATATATATATATATATATATATATATATATATATATATATATATATATATATATATATATATATATATATATATATATATATATATATATATATATATATATATATATATATATATATATATATATATATATATATATATATATATATATATATATATATATATATATATATATATATATATATATATATATATATATATATATATATATATATATATATATATATATATATATATATATATATATATATATATATATATATATATATATATATATATATATATATATATATATATATATATATATATATATATATATATATATATATATATATATATATATATATATATATATATATATATATATATATATATATATATATATATATATATATATATATATATATATATATATTTAACATATATACGTAAATAAAAACAACAATATTTTAATTAGGACATTATAAATTCATGCAACATTAGGGGATAATTAACAAGCAGAAAAAGGTAACTTACCTCAATCTGGAAATAATATTTCGTGATAAATATTATCAAAACAACCAAAAATGAAATAATTAAATAATAATTATATTTTTTTGTAGCCAATGCCCTACGCTTCTAAACAATGAAATTTACACGCCGGATTATTTTCATATTCGTTTATTTTTGTTTCGTACAAAATGTTCCGCGGGAGTAGCCCGTGTATGACTCTCTTTTGAAAGTTGCACAAAAGATTGAAAAATTAAATTGAACGAAAGCAACGTGATTGATATCAGCGGTGATTGACTAATAGTCTGTGTACGCACCCATATCCATATTGATGGCCCAGTCTCTCAGTGCTCATAGTGTAAACCTGCGATTACTTTATAAGCTAATTACAGCGCACACCAACATACTGCCCGTTTTGAAAGACTGCTTTTAATGAAATAGGATGAAATATGCGTATTATGATGTACATACCGCGTCACATGATATAAGTCGTTTGCCTCGCCAGAAAGCAAATTGAATTTGCCGAGCGTGGTATTGCCACCCGCGCGAAATAATATGGAGTCAGATTTTATTGTCACAAAATTTTTACGAACGAACATCATTGTAGCCGCGAGTCGCGGTAAAATAAGATGGCAGATTATTAAATTTTAAATGATTTACTTAACAATGAAATGAATGGCTTCTACGACAAATATTGCTGATAGTTAAATATAAATAAATAATAAATTAAATAAACGTCTCTAAATATGGTTTGATGCTGCCGGTAATTCAGTGGTAGTGGGTATAGCTTCATGATTGCTCTCTTTAGAGGGCGCAATAGGACTTCTGGACGGTGGCCACGTGAGGAATACTGTCTTCTCCAGGATGAAGTGCGAGTACTTGGCCCTGTTGCCATTTGAGTGGGGAAGCTTTGACGTCCTTGAGGATCTACATCAGGTCTGGTGCCAACTGTGCAGACCAGTCTTGTTTCCATTTTAGCTTTTGCTGAATATTCTATAGGTAGTCCTTTGTGCACCTCAACCTAAAAATTTGAAAAGTCTGCATCAGTATGCGGTAAAGATCACTAGGGTTCATACTATAGTATCGTCTATCAGGTTCGTATTGTGTTCCTATTAGAAAATGACTTGGATGAGAGGATCGAGGTCATTTGGAACTGATGACATTATGAGCTAGTTTAGTTTAGTTTAGTTTATCTGGGCTTTTTCCCGCACTTGGCCTCTTGATTGGGCCGTTGTGCGTGGCTTATGTTTCTATTATATTACTCCAGCCAACCCAGGCTGTCCCAGAAGGTTAGCAGCCTGTTTGGGTTGCTACAGGCCTTCGGGACAGATTCTGGAGATTGTAGTATTTTTGCCCGTTGCTCTCCCACGCTCCTGCATTCCATGAGCACATACTGTGGCGTTTCTTCTTCCTCCATGCATCCTCTGCATAGAGGGCTGTCTGTCACACCTATGGTAAACAGGTGTTTGTTTAGGGGACAGTGGCCTGTCATAGTACCTATGACTTTACGGATTTTGTCCCTTTTTAATCTGGTGAGGTTGCGGGCAAGTTTTTTAGACGCCTCCGGAACCGCATTCTTTGTTTGCCTACATCCTGCGGTTTTTTTTTCCATTCTGTAAGGTGGGTTTCGTCAGTGTTTCGGCGTAGCCATGTTTTTATTTGGGCCTGGGGTATGGGCATCAAGGGTTCCGGTCCATATACAATTTTCTTTGATCCCCTTTTAGCCAGTTCGTCTGCCGCGTCGTTGCCCAGTGAGTCGCTGTGCTCTTTAATCCATTAGAGGGTCACTCTATTTGACCTTGCAATGCATTGAAGCGCATTGTGGCATTCCAGTACAAGGACAGCGGTTATAGTATTTTTTGCTAGCGCTTGTAGCACGGAGGCACTGTCGGAGACAAATTTCAAACTTAGGTCTCTGACATCTTTGGCTACAACTGCCTGTGCTGCTCTGAAGATCGTATTTAAGTTGCCTAGGGTAGTTGATATTTTGATGTTTAGATCATTTGAGAAGACGCC
The DNA here is from genome assembly GCA_944548615.1 of Micropterix aruncella. NCBI lineage: Eukaryota > Metazoa > Arthropoda > Insecta > Lepidoptera > Micropterigidae > Micropterix > Micropterix aruncella. The sequence continues at coordinate 22,874,428 of OX155955.1, read as the reverse complement.
TGCTCCGGTACCTTGAGTGGTATATCCTTACTTCATTTTTACCAGAGTGATCTGCGGGTTCTGCAATGAGTTGGATAATGTATCTACGATCAAAGACATGATGGTATATTATTCTGTCCATGGGTGCGTCCAGAAGAGGTATTTCTTCTAGAACCCATTTCAGAATTTTTGAGGTTGGTGTTTCTGTGTTTTGTTTCCACAGCTCATTTGCTCTTAGTCTTAGAGCGACTGCCTTAGCCTCCTCTTGGATGACAAGATCCAGATGTCTCATGTTAAGGAGGTACTCTAGTGCGGCCGATGGTGTGGTTCTCATACATCCAGTGGCTGCTACACACGCTAAGCGTTGCAGGCTCTGGAGTCTCGCTTTCACTGTGGTCAATTGTGTTCTGGACCACCATACAACTGATCTATAAGTCAGAGAGGGCCTGATGACTGATGTGTACAGCCAGAGTGTGATTTTTGGGTTGAGACCCCATTTTTCCCCACTAGTTTCCGACACTGCCAAAAAGTTAGACAGGCCCTCTTTGTTTTGGCATCGATTTATGAGCTATGTACAATATGAGCTATCAAAAATATGAAGTTCATAATATCAAAAAAGAATGCATCGATTTCAATAGGGTTCATAATATAGTATCGTCTATAAGGTTCGATGTCATTTGGATCTTATGATAAAGGAGTAAGGGGTCTGGTGTTCATACACATCTCTATCTGTGTAAAAAGGGCAGGGAGTTTTACAAGTGTTCAAATTTTGACTTGTAATACACGGTTCAATTGATATTTTGCAAATTTTCTTGCTGCCTGCTATAAGCCGGAGGGGGGGGAGGGGGGGAGGAGGGGGGGAGGGGGGGGGGGGGGGGAGGGTGCCATGCGATTGAATGATAGTCTAAATATTGACTGTGTTGTTTGGAAATTCAGTAGTGGCAATGAATTGTCAAGTGCGTGAAGCTCGTTAATGCTTCCGTTTAAAATAATTGTATTTTCTGAATTAATGTGCTTAAACAATTGAAGCACTAATTTGCTGTAATCCTTTTTTTAATAATTTTTAACTATGTCAAATAAAATTGCTCTTAAACTTTTATTTTTGTTTAATTTATTTACACACCAATTCATGTAACTCTACGTTTACAGAATGTCCGCACAATCACAAGCTTTCCTTAGTTGGGCGACATCGGACAGTGAACAATAATTGACTTTAATTTCTTGCTGTGGGTTAGGGAATTTATTTCCATAATATTTTATTTCATTAAAAAAAATGTAATACTAAGACAATATTACTATTTGTAAATTGCTTTAATTTTAACATTAAAATTAAAATTTGTAAAAGACCCCGACCGACATATTTCGGCGAAATCATGTTTTGATAGGAAATTATTCGGAGGAGGCTGGCCCATTGTTCATGGTTACATATTCCCAATTATGCAGTAAAAGTAGCTATATTATGGGCAACAAAGAAAGGGTTCTGTTTATAAGGGGCCGTCCACATATTACGTAATCACCAAGGGGGAGGGGGGTGCCCGTTCTAATTACGTAATCGTCTTTGGTCACCGCATCGCATTTTTTTTGGTCTAAACCTGCATATTAAATGTGCATTTTTAAATGCATTCCTTAATATTTTTTCTCTTTAATACCGTTTTTAGAGCCACTGCGGTCTGAAGATTGGGATATGTAAAATAAACCAAAGAGTTTTAAATTTTGTAATTACTTTGAATTAATAAAGTACATTTTTAAAAGCATTCTAAAATTTTTTTTTCACTTACCGTCTTCAAACACTTTACAAACGCTGGGTTCACGATTCTTCATATTTTCCGCAAATTCGGTTGATTACGGAATCTTGGGGGGGGGGGGGGGGGGGGGGGGGTCAGGCCGCTTATTACGTATGTTGACATGGGGGAAACGGGAGGTCGAAAATCCCAAAAACGTGATTACGTAATATTTGGACGGCCTCTAACGTTCCAATTTAGAGAATTGGCCTCCTAAATGAATGACTTTTCTTTAAATATTTCTATTATCATATTATGGCGCTCTGGTTTGTGAACCAGAATCCAAGTTAAAACAATATTATCAAGGTCCTAGCAACGCGCGTTCTCAGAATGCAACCTAGTTAAGCAATTCAAAGAATTCAAAGTCAATGTTGAAAATTTTCCCATCGTTAGGGAAATTTCCGGTAGCCTTTAATCACTGTTTGAAGTGTTTATTCAACAGCTGTTGCAAATTCGTGTATTCGTGGTTTCTGCGTTTTTTAAATAATACCATCAAAGTTATGCAAAATGAGCGACGAAATCTATTTGAAACGCAAAAGATAACCGGACCAGCGGAAGGATAACAAAATCAAAAAGTTTCCCAGCTACGGGTGTAGAACATTGCAACAGTGGTGAGAATACTGTTCCGACAAGAAAGGCAGGTCTGAGCAGCAAGAACTGTCAAGATCTTTAAAATTTGATAAAAAGTATGCCTATTAACAACCCAACAACAACAACAACAGTTACAGGCATATATTAACCACACGGACCGGTGGCATAGTGGTTAGGTCGCCTGATCTTACATTGTAAGGTCCTGGGTTCGATTCCCGGCTGGGTCACCATTTTCCGTTGGGATCAAATTAACGGAATTGCATTTTCAATTCTGACGATCGAATGCAATAACAAGACACACACTTACAGACATGTTACCCGCCCATTGTGACATTTTCACAATAAAGAGTAGGTATAAACGAACAATATTTATGAAATACATATTGGTGAATTAGATATAGAGTATGTCGGGAGGGATTCGCCAACATGTGTGACTGTTTAGTGCATTTGGCGATTGTCTGGATTGTTAGCTGCAGTTAAAATACCGAGAGATCGCAGGGGAGAATATTCCACTAATTACTAAGAATTCACTAGAAAGATAGAAGAGCACGTAGAACCGTTTACTTGTAAGCTGACAGTTTCAACCATTGAAATTTAAAACAAAAAAAGAAAAATAACAAGTGTTCAAATATAGCCTTATAATTCTGAAATTCTGTTTCCTCGATAGTATTTTATTTATTTTGAATTCCCGGAAAAAAACATATTAAAAAATGATTTCTTTATTTAAAATGTAATGATAATTATTTTACATTAGCAAATTCAAACTTGCACTCGCGATAATTGAGGAGCTCATTCGGAGCTCGAATCAATGCTTTTTTATAAAATATCTAATTAGATCTTTAAAGAATTGTTATAAAATAAAATACTAGATGAATTAAAACTAACAAATCGGATTTTTAAAAACAAGTGTAACTTTCCACCAGGGAGTTCCAAGACTAGAAACATACAAACAAACAAACATGAGGACAGCGATATATTCCAAGACATGCTAGAATCAACCACTTTACTGTTACCGTCTATTCAGAGTTACTCACTTAATTACTCATTCGCAACTCTTGCACAAGGTGGCTCCTGCCGATATGAAATATACATAAACAACAGCATTACATATTATCATTTTTGTTTTAGTAAGAGTAATCTTAAATTATATATCTAAATCCACGATAGATTTGTGGCACATGCCATTTTACATTTTTGCCTTATCTTATCTATCAATTATTACGATGAGTTGTGAAAGTCTCCAGACAATTGGATTACTCACTGCCTTGCTAATCCTACTTAAAAGTCAGAAAAGTCTTATCTTAATAGGTTACTAAGCGATTCACTGAGTCATACCTGTCTGTGCTGTGCTTAAATTATATATCCATGAAGAAATACCTACAGCTTTGAGTAGAGTGTTTGAATTCCAGTTTGAAAACAAAGGAATATTAGATTAGATTTTCTTCGCCAGAAGAGGCTGTAGAAGAATATGAAAATCATGTTTCCAAGGTCATCACGAAGGAGTGGAATAAATGTTATGAAAATTGGCTTTTATGTTTGAACAAGTGTATCAACGTACACGGCGTATACTTTGAGAAACAATTTATGTTTACTTATTTATGTTTATTTATTTAAGCAATTCACAAATAAATTACAAATAAAATATTATATTAGATTATTTAATCCATAGCAAGGAATTAAACTCAATTATTAAATGCTATTTAGTGTCCGATGTCGCCTAACTAAACAAAGCTTGTGTCTGGGCTGACATTCTATTAACCCCTCCTATGGCGGGGTAAAATTTCTGCCCGGGATAGTTTTGCGCATAACTTTTAAACTACTATACGGATCGTAAAAAGAATAACTGCAAAATGATCACATTGAAATTTGAAATATTAAAACGTTACAACATTATCTCGTAAAACAATTAAGATAATAATGAATAAATATTACAGTTAGCACAGCGCGGAAAGCGTCTAACCAAAAATGGTTAGCTCACATAGGAAGGGCAGAGAGTTACAATAATTTATCTTTAAGAGTTGTAAAAACAAAATCTGACGTAAATGATTTAAATTATACCAATAGGAAACAGGCAAAATAATCAAAAACCTGATTGTTATTACATAAATATAATCGTAATCAAATAATAATATTATTAAAACGATATAATAAATAAATTTAATCAGATATAGCACTTTAAAATCATCTTACTTTGATTGTAAATGTAAATTTTCGCTTTATCATGAATCATCCACTATTGTAATATATTCCGAGTTTTTGTTTTTCAGTGGTTGACTCCAGGTCTAAATAACTTTAACCACAGAATCACGCCATCGCAGTTTCGGTCGTTCGACTTTACGATGCCCTTCAAGTTTTCTACAAAGAATGCTGTTAAATCGATGTTCGTTTCTTCTCTTTCCACATACCTAACTACATAAGGTTTCCGATTTTTAAAAATCTCCCAACATGCATATTATTGTATACGTCATTCTTCTGCAAGACGCAGAAGGTCCTGCGAAGTATTCCGCGTTCAAAGATATTTCATTCGCTTTGTTGAGAATCTATGATTCCGAAGCGTGAATTAAGACTGGTCCGATAAGTGTCTTGTAAATGGTTGCCTTCATCCTCTGGAATAACAGACGGGATTTCATTTGAGACTCAGTCTGAAGTAACGTCAATTCACAGCTATTAAACGTACTTTCACATCTTCACCGTTGTTGTTGGCGCTGGTAATTTATGAGTTCAGATATGTGAATTTCTTAACAGATTCAAACGTATAGTGACCAAAAACAAGAGGAGCTGTATTCACACTTTCAATGGATTTGGTTATCTCCTGAGTTATATTCAAGACCATTATTTTCACTGCGCTATGCAACGATATTAATATCATCAGCATTTACGAGTAGTTGTACTGTTTTGTTGAAGATGATGCTGTAAGTATAAACAAATCCAAATTAAAAAGCACCTATTGAATTTGTAAAAGGGTTCTGATAGGTCTTTCTGTACTCTTTTACGGCATTGCACATTTGCTTTGCACCCGCGGGGCAAGAAGGTTTAGTTAATAATGAGTTTAAAAATACTATTAAACAGGACAACTAAGCCCCGTAGGTTGATGATCGATAAGGATATTTGATACTATGTACATTATGAGCTATCAATAATAATTATTATATCATTATATTATCTTTGTATAATACGTAAATAAACATAGGAAGTTCATTATCTAATGTTGCGCCATATATGGGTAATATGATTGTGTAATGTTGCTTTATAATCTAGCATAAATACGTGTTTTTTTTACAAATTTCAAGGCTACATTGTATATACCTAATATGCTTTAACCATTCTCGATACCATATCACCAAAGAGAAATGTTATCAGTCTCTTAGATTTATATAATATTCAAACCAATAAATTATTTCATTAATGCATGATACAGAGCAGTAAAATTCACTAGGGGGTTGGCAGATACAAATAGATAATGTTGTTCTAGTTCTAGTGACAGTGTATATATATAGTACTAGCTGACCCGGCGAACTTCGTACCGCCTAACAGTCAATGAATGTCGTGTTACAGATTAGCTGAACTTAATTTATGATTTTATGCAAGTAATACAATGAATACAAAATAAATATTAAGTTCACTACTTTAATAAGATAATAACACAAAAAGAAATATAAAAGTACAAAAATTAAGTATATCAATCGCGTGTCAGCATGACATGATTGAATTAAACTATATAATAATTGTGGTCCGAATATTGTGGATATATCTTGTCGATTCGAAACCTTTATTTGAATACTATCTCTAATTTGAGGGGAGAGTTTACCGTATCGACGGGATGAACATTAAATGTTTGACAGTTACGAAACCCATAAACATTTTTGTATGGGAAAATGTTTTTTCTTTTATTTTAATTTTTCGTCACGTAGTTATTCTGCTATTCGGGACAGAGACAAATACAACAAATCAAAAACCATGAAAATCGGTCCAGCCGTTCTCGAGTTATAAATGTTCGAACAAACCCGACTTTGTTTTATACACATATATATATATATATATATATATATATATATATATATATATATATATATATATATATATATATATATATATATATATATATATATATATATATATATATATATATATATATATATATATATATATATATATATATATATATATATATATATATATATATATATATATATATATATTTGATAAGGTTTGTAAAGAAATCCGGTTATAGGATGATGTTTTTATTTAAAATAAAATTAGTAAAAGCTACTTAAAAAGTAGCAAAGGAAATCCCAGCTTGTATTGGGAAATGCTTATGTTTGAATGAGATATACTTACGGATGTGCACGACTTTCGACGGTGCAATGTAAGTTTAAAGGTCCTTTTGCAGTCGACTAACGATCACTATTCATCCATATATCTCATAAATAGGGCTTATCCTTATGAAACACAAAATGCCTTCAATTGAGACGAATTAAGCGAAAAAATAAAAAATTAAACTATTGATCACTTCGGCAAAGCCGTTTTCCAAATGAAAGTGACATTACGAAATAATTCAAATTTCGAATGCTACCAACATTTAAAATATGATACAATTGGCTGAGTTTATTATCAACGAGCCATTAAATCGAAATAAAACTAAAAAAACCTCCATATGCTCAATGAAATGAAAGAAGAAACTTCAATCCTAATTTCTGGCAGAGGAGTTTATAAAAAAGATTGTATAATGTTATCAAAATAGGGTAAACCTATATAAAATTGTATAATATTAAAAAATTGTAAAGAAATATAGTAGAAAACAGTATAATATTGTTATATTTGATAAGGTTTGTAAAGAAATCCGTTTATAGGATGATGTTTTTATTTAAAATAAAATTAGTAAAAGCTACTTAAAAAGTAGCAAAGGAAATCCCAGCTTGTATTGGGAAATGCTTATGTTTGAATGAGATATACTTACGGATGTGCACGACTTTCGACGGTGCAATGTAAGTTTAAAGGTCCTTTTGCAGTCGACTAACGATCACTATTCATCCATATATCTCATAAATAGGGCTTATCCTTATGCAACACAAAATGCCTTCAATTGAGACGAATTAAGCGAAAAAATAAAAAATTAAACTATTGATCACTTCGGCAAAGCCGTTTTCCAAATGAAAGTGACATTACGAAATAATTCAAATTTCGAATGCTACCAACATTTAAAATATGATACAATTGGCTGAGTTTATTATCAACGAGCCATTAAATCGAAATAAAACTAAAAAACCCTCCATATGCTCAATGAAATGAAAGAAGAAACTTCAATCTTAATTTCTGGCAGAGGAGTTTATAGATAAGAGATAAGGATAAGCCCTATTTATGAGATATATGGATGAATAGTGATCGTTAGTCGACTGCAAAAGGACCTTTAAACTTACATTGCACCGTCGAAAGTCGTGCACATCCGTAAGTATATCTCATTCAAACATAAGCATTTCCCAATACAAGCTGGGATTTCCTTTGCTACTTTTTAAGTAGCTTTTACTAATTTTATTTTATATATATATATATATATATATATATATATATATATATATATATATATATATATATATATATATATATATATATATATATATATATATATATATATATATATATATATATATATATATATATATATATATATATATATATATATATATATATATATATATATATATATATATATATATATATATATATATATATATATATATATATATATATATATATATATATATATATATATATATATATATATATATATATATATATATATATATATATATATATATATATATATATATATATATATATATATATATATATATATATATATATATATATATATATATATATATATATATATATATATATATATATATATATATATATATATATATATATATATATATAGATTATATTATTTATGAAACGTTTCAGTCACAATAAATCCGCATTGCATCGAATGCACTGCAGGTCACATTGCTGTAGTACATAAATACTCACGGGACGAAACTGTCGAAATGTCGCAGACTCAACAAACGAGTACCGCACCACTAACAGTCATACATTTTTAACATTCAAGTGCAATACAAGTGCTTTGAAACTCGCGCCAGGGCCGATGTGGGGTATATGGTAAAAAGTAATGAAATATGCTTGCGTTAAAAAAGCTGGGAAAATTTCCAACTTAGAAAATGATAAATTAAAAAAAAACCGACTAATTATACTTATTTGCAGGAAACTTGTATAGAAAAAATATGAATATGAAATTATTTACAATCAACCATTCTGAGGGACATTTAAATTAAAGTTCTGTTAAATTGAAGCGAATCGTTTTTGTTTTCCCTCTTTGACCTTTTGATATTGATATTTCCATTTTACTATGCATGTAGTTATGTTTAGTATAGATATTCCCCTGCCCCAACTATCCTCGGCAAGATTAGAATAGAATTGCTTTTGTACATATATTTTACTGGTTTAACAAAAAACCGTGTAATCACAAATGGCGGACTTATCACTATAGCGAATACATTCGACCATTTGATAACCTAATATTTAATTGCCATCGTACAGTAGGTACACATCGAAGAAATAAAGTTAAATTTAAAATAAACTATTACATATATATCAGTTATTTTAGGGGTAAAATAAACCCTTTTTTACTATTTTTGCCCAGGAAAAGATAAAGAAGAAGATAAGGTTAGTGGCTGTATGAAAGCAAATGATTCTTTAACAACTTTTTGAAAGTAAGCAACGAAGGTGCATTCATGGCAGAGTGTGGGAGCTGATTCCATATACGAGCAGAATGGACCGTAAAATAGTAAGTGTAAACAGAAGAGTGATCTAACGGAATGGCGAGTGTGTTATCCCGACTTGATCAAAGTGGAAGACCATGGCCTCCGGAAAGTTCGAATTTCTCCTTGAGGTCGGAGAGCGAAGTGGGATTATCGAAATTGTTTAGAGTGGCTAGAACGTTTTCAAATTTCTTCGATCGCTAGCCAGTGAAGTTGCTCACGAAAGCAGCTAACGTGATCGAACTTTCGCAAATCCACGGTATACCCCAGGCAGGTATTTTGCAAACACTCCAGCTTATTTAAAATATTTTCCTTGGCATATACATATTTAACAAACACCACCGTAGTCAAGTATTGGCGTTAACAGTGTAGACACAGTCATTTCTTTAACTGATATGGGAAGAATCGCTAAAGACAAGAACGCGGCAATCTACTCCAAATATCCATTGTTATTTCTAACAACCATAGCTTAATACAATTAATGGTGAGTATAGCAGTTATCTCTAGTCTATATTATTTACTACTGGCATAGACCAGCGGTTGCCAAACTTTTTCGATAGGAACAGTTACGGAATCCTAGTAAATCGCTTACGTTTGGCGGAACCTTTACAGGGTGAGAGAGTGTTGCAGGGTATAGGGCCGGAGTGATTTTTAAACAAATTAACGACTCGTTCATGGAATTTTACGTAATTCGGGGATTTAATATCGAAATGTCAAGTCACCTCATGATACAAAAGCCAAATGCAGTAAAATATTGTAAAGAATTATATAGACAAAAAAACTTTATTAGAAAATATAGAAAGATGTAGTTGCACATGCTATCTTTCATGTAATGCATATAGGGAATATTTCAATAGGAATATTTCATAAATATTGCAATAGGAATATTTCATAAATATTTCAGGAAAATTAAAAATAAATAACGAAACAATTTTAGAGCCATGAAGTTGTTTCCATATTCTATTGGTAATTGCCTAGTAATACGGCTTTATGTCGGACGCTCAACTCTTAAATCCGGGAAGGCATCCAGTCTACTCATAAATTCGTGTTTTATGTGGTAGGTAAAAAGGGGGAGTAAAGTCATAATCAAATCCAAAAGACAGTCAAATCCAAAAGATTTCTGTGGTTTATAACTTTCCTGTCAAGGAACGTATTGTGGACGCATTTCTGTGTGTCTGTCTGTGTGTATTCTCCAGCGATAGCGCCGAAACGCTTCATCCGAAACGCTTCATCCGAGTATGATAGCCCCTTTCATGTTCCACCATGATATGGGTGATAAACCCTGAGTTGGCTCCCGATGAGAGAACTCCTGAACGGTCAATAGCAGAGACTAAAAATTTGGTATACGCATTCAATTATGATAGCCCCTTCCAAGTTCCACCATGACATGGCTGATGTACTCTGGGTTGGCTCCCGATGAGGGAACTCCTCAACGGTTAACAGCAGAGACCCAAAATGTTGTATACGAGTTTTGATTTCGATTTTGGTGTCGTTTTAGGTTTCCGTTTAGATTTCGATTTTCATTTCGTTTTCAATTTCGTTTTCGATTTCAATATTGATTTCGAATTCATCATCATCATCATCATCGGGGGGGGGGGGGGGGTTAAAGGGTGGCGTTTGGTTGGAGGGGGGGGGGTGGTGCTAGTATTTAAGAAATTAATAATCAGATGAAATAAGTTCCTGGAAACTTGACAGGAATGTCTTGGGGTGACACAACCGATTTTTTTTCATAACTTGTCGAGAGGTAATTCGCGGAACCCTTAGGGAGATCTCGTGGAACGCTTTGGTTCCGTGGAACACCATTTGGGAACCGCTGGCATACACTACTACAGAATAAACATCGTTTCAGTCTGGTCACTTAGAGCAGGTTATGTTCGAAATTGCATTCACAAAATTTACTTCAACGTCGTAAAATAGACAAAATTGCCGATATGATCGCAAGGACACATGCGATCATATGTTATCAACATACTATCTCGTGAGATATTTGAGCTGCGCCAACCTACCCGTGCGCCTACTTGTTCCGGTCTCCCCTACATAGTAAATGGATCAAAACAGTAAGAGGTAAGACGACAACGAAATAACCTCACCATATAAAAACACACCCTTGCACAAACAAAGTACTGCCTTTTATGACCGTCATAATAGGGTCATTAGCCTTTACGTTACATTACATGGCCAGATCTACGTTATAAAGTTACATTACATGACGCGACAGGGTCTTTCCATTTGCATACAGGGGTACTCCCTTCACTACGAAATGTTAGGGCTAACTTAATGTGACTCCATGGTATAATATAAATAAGGACGTAAAACTAAAACTTCCTTAGGTTCAATAATTGTAAAGTATCTGAAATACTTACCCATTGGTCCAAACCTCCGTAATATAAAGAAAAAATCTTTAAAATATTCGTGCCTTTTAAGGGAGAAATAAAGGTGAACCCGAATAACATCATATGGTGGTCTAACTTTTTTTCAAGTATTGTGACATATTACCAGCTAATGCATTATTTATTTATAGACTGACAGTTCAATATTTCGAGACTGACGAGTTCCGAAATTATGTCCAACATAAACACAGCACTAGACAGATACAAAATGAACGGCTACTCGTCCCTCCTTTTCGTAACCTTTATGGCAAAAGAAGATTGAATTGGCTAATCCCTCATTTATTCAACAAAATTCCTTTAAATTTAAAAAAATAAAAAAAATGTACAAAAAAACAAAAAAAAGAATTAAAAATAGTCAGCTTTAAAATAAGTGAAAGTGAAACACAAGTGTGAATGATACGAATAATATTCATGTTTTTATTTTATTAGCATTAAGTACGTTATTTTTTTATGTAAATATTATCAAGGGGGTGGCTTTCTGTGCCGACTAATCCTTATCAATATAGCAGATAATGCAGCAGATATATTATTAAATGGTCAAAATGGCCACTAAAGTTGCACTGAAAGTCACCCTATCATAATCTCCAGCAGGTAAGCCTTAGGCTTGGCTGGATTTTATACAAAGCTGTATTTTAAAAAATGGTTATTAAATTAAAAAAAAAAAAAAAAAACTGTTGCGGTAATATAACTAATTAGTAAGGTTTAATTTATATATGTATTAGTAGATACAGTTCTACAGTGCATGTATAAAGACGTTGATACCAGCTATTTCAATCTTACCCGCCAACAAATGAAACTGTTGTTAGGTTTTAATTATTCCGCACGAACAATGTTGAAATTTTATGTTGCCTGCCAGCAACAATGTTGCCATTACAAATCAGTAGAACACCCGTGTTTTTTTATGTACATACGTACTGGTAATTTACCTTTCAGTACCGTCATGCATTTGACAGCCGCTTTAGCAGGACGACGTCGATTTACTTGACCGGCATATAAGTATGATTGATGACTGTCTCAGGCGAAATTATTTCGTCTCAAGGCCCCTCTTCACGTTTGCCAATATATGTGCCAATGGCCTGGCCAATGCTTATAGCCAACGTGTAGAGGAGGGTTATTAGTCGCTTAGGCAGGTATTGAAGAATTGGCCCATACATTGGCGCGAGATCCGCTTTGGCGCAAAGTTGGTTATCGCGTCCACGCGTGTTTTGTACGCAACGAGGTTCAGCATCCACCATCTCCCTTTTTCATTTCTTTTTGATAACCCTGTTACTGTGTACACTTAGTTAGTACTGACACGCTGTAAATAAATAAACCGGGGCGGCCGTAACCAGCTCGACGTCCATTTTTGATGCGCACATTGGCACAAACTGAAAGACCTTCGAACGTGTGGATTGATCCACAAATTCAAGGTCAATACTTGTGCCAGCGTGCTGGCCAAAGCATTGGCCAACGTGTAGAGGGGGCATCAAGACTGATAAAAACACGTGAGATCGAAATTAACGTCAAAGCCGAATTGTCCCGGTCGAGAACAGCTCACAATGTACATACAGAGTGAGTTTTAATTATAGACATCCTTGAAGTGGGCTAATTAATACGAGCAAATAAGCAACTTTGATAACAAAATTTTGAAAATAAAACAAAAAAAAAGTTTTTTTTAAAAATTCTTTTCTTTATTGAAAATTCCAAAAACTTGTCTGAGAAATAAAATCTCGACAAGCGTTGACCTCGCTGCGCTATCTAGCAAGAGGTCAAATATGGCAAATAAACAATATTCGCAATATTTTACCTACCGCTAGATGCCGCAACGGGCTCAACTCTTTCTATACTATTTTTGAAACGTAACATTTTCGGAATTTTTGAAAAAAAAATATTTTATTTTCGTATTTGTTTTGTGTTTTTTTTTTAATTTAAATAAATCAAGAGCTGCTTATATTTTAGTATTGAATCACCCACTTCAAGGATGACACTAATTAAAAACTCACCCTGTATATGCCAAATAACAAACATAGACATATTAGACAATAAATCGTGAAAACAAATGAAAATCGTAATAAGGTCGCGCGCGTAATAAGATTTTGTTTACGTACTTACAGTCTACCACCTATTCATATATAATTTATAGTAAAATCATTTCTAAGAATTCATTTTTTTCCTCTCAGTGCCGTTTTTGTGTCGCTGGGCCTTAAGCAGATAAATGAACGCCTGATTTGCGGTAACTTCTGGCAGATAGAAAACAAATTTGACTATAAATATATTTTTATTTGTTACCTACTTTCATATAAATTCTTTTATTTAAAATTAGCAAGGAGGGAAATTAGTTCGTTTACTTTTATTAGTCGTTTAATGTGTGCAACAAAAAAGGAGTGTAATGTGTTCAGTGTTCATCTATGTATGTTTCCAGTTTCTTTATTCCACCATAACTTCTAAACGCTCGAACCGAATGGTTGACTGTAAGATATCGCTATAGCGATAAGTCCACCATTTGTGCATAAATTTTCTTTTTTTATAAAACCAGTGTAATAGTCATTAAGTAATGCTTTTATAGCAAAATAAATTATTTTATTCTATTCTCTATTTAAAAGTATGTGGTATTGTTAGAATCTTAACGTCATCTCGAGTGTCATGGAGTACCTTAACTATCTAAATATCAAGTAAATAGTTGTCTAAATGTCCTAATTTTTAAATGTCAATCAATTAACATATATATCGTGTTTCCTGTCAAATGGAAGCTCTGATTGAGCAGGTACATCCTGAAAATATATATCTATACTAATATTGTAAAAAGGTAAAGTTTGTGAGTTTGTGAGGTTGTAGGGAGTAATCTCTGGATCTACTGAACCGATTTTAAAAAATCTTTTACCAATAGAAATCCACGTTATTTGTGAGTGTCATTGGATATATATTAATCCGAAAAATTAAATACTTTTTTGTGGTAGTCGTATTTGCAAAGTAAGTCGGAGAAAAAAAGGTCGAATGAAAACTTTTCCTACTAACGCTGCCTTAACAATGAGAGATATATAATTAAGTTCTAAACAAAAGTTGTAGAGCTTGATAATGCCTACAAAAAAAGTCAGTGACGGTACATGTCTAACTTTTATATATAAATCACAAAAGGTAGTTTTTTATTTAAAAAATAATAATTTAAATTGTTAGGTCATATTTATTGGTCATAATATCAACAATTATGAATTCTTATCAAAATAAGTAACTTTGTCGTCTGAAGTGTTTAAAACACAAGACTTTTCGCTTTTACTGCATAGAATTACCATTTTACTGCATAAATGATTAAAGAGATAATACGACATAGGTATGGAATCGCGACTGTATCTCGGGTTGGAGCTCCTGAAAGACAATATATTTTGGTACCAAATTATAACATTATATCTAATATAGTATACAGAGAATTTTTGAACAATTAAAATAAACATAATTTATTCAATCATAATCGTTTCATTCACTCATCCGAAACCCGGTAATATAACCAAACTGGCACGCATACATACATATGCAGTAAAAATATACCTAACCCTACTTTTGGCAGTCAGGAAATAAACCATAGCACTCAGTACTAACCGAACCACACTCATAATTTCATCACAAGTAAAAATGTTTACCGCTCAACGAAGTGGGCACGGGTCAGCTAGTGTATCTATATGGATAAATATATAAATCACAATATTTTATAAAAAACTGTAATAAAAATAATTTTAAAAACAGTAGTTCCCTTTTTGTAACAGCAGTCGTGTTTTTTATTCCTTTTAATATACTTCCTTCTCTTAAACTTTGTAATTGAAAATAAATGTCATTTGTAACGTTCGTATATCTATTATACGCTAGAATTAAAAATAACTTCTAGTTAACTTTTTAAATGGGCTGCAATTATCCCCATAATGAAGCCCTTACCGGAGCATCAGCAGTATCTCATGAATAAAATTTCACAAAGCTTCCACGATCAAAGGGCTATTTATAAATTTAATATGGGAGCCGTGTGGTATTTAGCAAACTCATCATTAAGCCAAGCAGTCAAGAATATTTGAACTCGGCAGCAGTCGGCCTTCCACTGGGTGCATTGCAGAATCGATTTTAAAATTATAAATTTCCTATAACCTTCGAGGCGGAAATCGATCAATGTCTCTTAAAATATTCCAAGCTTTATCCGGCTCAAACGATGTACCTAAACAAAATTGAAATAATATAATAGTAAAATCATCAACTCCTTAATTACTTATACCTAATACCTGCTTTAATTGGAATTAAAGCGGTACATAGATAACAGGAACTAGTTGTATATCAAGAATTATGATTGTTTTAAATCATAAAACAATTTTATTAAATCGTTTTTAAAAATTGAAAACTGAGAACAAGAAGACTTAATACTAAATAAACAATCACCATTAAGTCGTTTCGAAGAGTAAAGGTTGCACTTAATTACTTAGTACTTAAATAAACATAAAAAATGGGAGTTTGTTAGTTACGAATAATCGTGTTTGTTTGATTATTAAGTATTGGTATAAAGCGGCTGGGATCAGAATATTGAGAATTCGGGAAATTACTTTAGGCGGAACTAAGCCAGGCGGTGTCAGACAGGCGATGCGAACCAGGCGGTGTCAGACACTCTTATGCAAACCGGCGAATAACCAGAGGGGGGGGGGGAGGTGTATGTTTCTTTGAGAGCCGGGTAGGTTCTGACATCTATCGTATCGATCTGACGTCATTTATTCTTGAAACGATCCGTTGCCCACCCGATCCCGAGGGCCCATGGCGGACAGAGGGCGCCACGATCCACGATAATTTTGAACTGAATTACCGCTAACATGCGATAGAGGCCGCGCAAGCGACTTCGATCCTTCAATCGGACTTGTGGGCGGAGAAATCCGGCCAAGTCTGGTAGTGAGGGTGCGGGGTCGGCCCGCTGGTGTCACTTCACAGTGCCTCGCGGTAAGGCGTTGGACTCTAACGGGCCTATTGACGTAGTTAGACGGTGGACTGTATTGTTCCTAAATCTCTTCGTTCACCCCACGGTTGAAATAACAATCTAATATCAATACAACTTCCTGGGGCGGCGGGTTCGTCCGGAGTAGTTGACTTCAAACCGATGAGTTATTTTATACTGATCAATAAATTCATAGCAATTTTTGATATAATCAGGTTTTATACTTCATCTTACATTGAATAACTGTACAATTCCTGAAACTAATTATTATTATTACCTACTATAACCAAAATGGATCCATATTTTGCTGAAAGCACATTTTTTTACATGAGATATGTTTAAAAATATAGGTTTCACAAAATAAATAGAACAAAGTTAATAATAATAATAAAGTTTACATAAGGAGTTCTTAATAAAGGTGCCCTCGAAGTATCAAATATGTAACCCGGTACCTAACATCCCATTCATTGATTATGTTTAGAAGTACGGAATTTTTACAAAAAAAAAACAGAAATTTCGCAAAAAGAAAATTGAAAACAACGAAATTACGCTAAGATTCGCATTTACTGCATATAAAACAACTTTTTCATAGACCTTTATTTTATATTTAATATTAATTAAAAGCTAACATTGTTGTACTTCCAATATTTGACCATTTAGAAAATTTCTGTCCGTAACGGCGACATTATATTTAATAAAGAAGCGTTCTGCTTCTACGTTGTTCAACTAACAGAGTAGAAGTAACTAACTTTGTAACGCTGCTTCAGCAAAGGTTGAAAAGCAGCATTTAGTACCCCAGAATATGTTTTTAACATTGACATGTTCATTCCTTTTTACTGATTGAAGAATTAGAAGAAAGTTTCTCATTTTGAGAAAGTTCTCTGAAAAAAAGGATTTTTTGAGTAGTTTTCGAGTGATGTATTTTGTTTGAAGGTGGTGACTTACAGCCACAGATGGGCAAAATAACTGACCAATATTTTTGGTCTTCAATTTTTGTATTTAATCTCATCTGCAAAGAAATTTTAGTTAAACTTTTTTCGAGTGCGTATATTCGCATTTTTTCAAATTTCAAGAAATTTCGCATAAATTCGCATCTATTTCGTAAACACGAAAATTCCGTACCTCTAATTATGTTGTGAACTCATCCACACTGTTCTTTCGACAGGAACATATCGATATTCATATATGAGGCGTTATATGATTCAAGTATCTGGTTCAATGTGATTTTTAGCCTTGTTAGTTTAAACTTCTGTAACAATTGAATGTCAGGGGAATACGAGTCCCTCGCGCGGGATCATTGGCGGTTATACGGTTCAATAAATAAGGACTGTTGATTTTATTAGACGGAGTATCGTGCAAGAGAGCCATAATCGACACTGCACGTCTACCCTCCACGCTCTGCAGTTTGTAACATTTCAGGCTCTCCTCATAGCTTGTAATTTGAAATTTGCGATAACAGATATGTCTTATCTCCTGTGTACGCTTTCCTCGTAAGCTGTACATATAACCTAGTCCGTAAGAAAATTGTAAAATCAGACTAACACGCGAATAAACCTGCGGGACTAACATCGTCTCTCGTGGAGGCACCACTCAGAATGCTCGCGCATCTACTGGTGACACGTTCGTAGTAATAAGTTAGCTGACACACCCGAGTGCGTGCACAAACGCAGCGGACTGAAAATGTAACATACAAAACAGGAAAATAAATTAATTCTGATTCTGATTCTGATTACTTTAGCTCACTTTATATTGATAGTTTGTTATTAAGTGGTCTAACTTATTGAATTAAAAGCCGCAATCTTAATACCAAATTGAAATGCCTCTTTACATCTGTACGATATGCTCGAAGTTCTTAATGACTATGTCTGGTTTTGAAATCTTCGATGGAAAAGTATAATGCGCGTATTACTTCAATTAAGGTTCGCCATTAATCGCTGTCCGCGTTATTAATGTGTCTCCAAAGACCGCCTTGTAATAAATGTGAAATTGATTACAGGATTATGAAGTTTTTCGGCAATGAAATGAATCAGATGTAAGTAAAGGGCCGCTTAAATGACAAGTCTGAAGCTATTATTTATCATGCAGTTGAGTCGATTCTTATATCTGAAAGTCTTAGACTAGGTATTGTAAGTGCGAAACTCTACTTCATACAGTCATAATATATTATTATATAAGAAGTGTCACTTTAATTGTTTATATGTATATTTATTCTCGTTAACGATTTTTTTCCAGTGAAGCCAAAAATAAATAACTCTGAAGCTGCTAACCCAAAAAGCAGTCAGTTTATATTTGGGTAAACCTTACCATATCTAAGCTATTGAACATTTAGAGAGCTATTGAACATTTCCTTATATGGTGCTGAGTTTAAGCTTTTGCTGAGTTTGAGTTTTGTGCTGAGTTTAAGCATTTCCTGTATATGGTGCTGAGTTTAAGCTTAAATTGTAGAAAATTTAATCTTCTTACAACAAAGGCCCTACTTGACATGAGCAAGAAGAATCTTAGAACCACTATTGGTCTCTTCACAGGACACACGATCCTTAGAGCAAATCTATTCAACCTTGGCTTGACCGAGAGCAAGGACTGCCGAATATGTGGCGAAGAACCCGAAGACAGCATACACATCGTTGGATGCTGCCCAGGCCTCGCCGCAAAAAGACACAGTTTACTGGGATGAGCCTTTCTCAAACCCAGCGATCTGCCCAACTTGAAGGTCAGTGATCTGCTTGGACTGATAAGCAGTACTGGGCTAGTAGTTGACTACTGACCCAACCACAAAGTGGGTAGTTACAAAAGATCTTAAAGATCCAGGTAACATCAAGGGCTGGAAACAAGCCCCCCACTCCGTTCACTACTACTACTAATCTTCTTACAAAGAATATCGAATAACCTTTTCTGTAGGACGAACAACTTAGGAAATATTGAGCTTAAACCGATAAATGTGAAAAAAATCAGGTCTTGTGATCTATCCAAAGCGTTTGATTCGGTTGACCACGAAATACTGGTCAATAAATTAAACAGTTATGGGATTCGGGGCAAAGTCAATGATATGATGAAATCCTACCTAACAGGCTGGTCGCAGGTAGTAGAAATAAATAAATTTAGATCGACACCTCAGATATCCTGCGGAGTTCCACAGGGATCGATTCTTGGTCAATTATTATTTTTATTTTTTAATAATGATGTGGGTAATTGTTTGCCCACCTACACCAAAACCTTGCTCTGTGCGGATGATACAAGTTTCCTGTTTCCTGATAACAACCTTGACGACCTAATGACAAATGCCTACCATGCGTTAAACCTAAGAAATTTATGGTTCACAGAGAATAATCTCTTGCTTAATGCATAAAAACCGTAGCAATGCACTTCTCATAAAAATAGAAATCGTCTACTGTACCATTAAATATAACTGTAAATAATAGATAGTACTGTAGAGTTAGGCAATCATGATCAATCATCATCTCACCTGGAACATCCATATTAATGAACTGTGTAGTGCGCTTTCTTCGGCAATATTTGCGATAAAAAAGATTAAATTCTTAGCTAGCGAAATCGCTGCAATATTGGCGTATCATGCCTGTTTCCATGCCAAAATGACGTATGGTATACTGATATGGGGGAATGCCACAGGCAGTTCTAGGGTTTTCATTTCGCAGAAAAGTGCACTGAGAGCAATTGTAGGAGTATCTCGTGATACACACTGCTAACCATACATTCTTAAGTACAAATTATTGACTTTTACCTCTGAATTTATTTTAAAATGTCTACTATATGCTAAATCTAATATAAACGACCAAGTGGTAATCGGAAATATACACTCCCACAATACACGCAGATGTAATGATGTAGTCCTGCCTAAAGTACGCCTTACGCAAACACAAAAGTCCTTTGAATATTTGAGCTTCAAGTCTTTAACCAGCTACCACTCTCCACAAGAGAGATGGAAACAAAGGCATTTGAAAGGTTTATTATACAAAACCTGCTTTCTATAAGCTGAGTGATTATTTTGAGCCTTTCAATTCTTTTAAATGGGATAAATATTAATATGTAACTTTCTGCTAAATCATTTTCGGTTTATTGTTTAATTAAAAAAAAAACATCATTTTTCAACAACAGCAAGACAATGATAATAAAATGAATTTAATATTAATTATGTATATAGATTACAATGTTTAACGTAACATACCTGACCATCTACATACGTTTTTTTCCAATTTTGTTTTGATACTTTCTATTGTGTGAAATTATTTTTAAATAATGTGCCTAAGATGACTTTTAATATTTATATAAAAAATATTTATTTTATATGATTACCCATATACATGGAATCAGTTCTGTTTTTTTTTTAAATTATTATTTGTCTTCCGTGTAAAGCCGATTTTAGTTAACGCTACTGCCAAAAGAATATTTCTTTTATTCCCATATCAATATATTACTAGCAACTGACGAAGTCTAATATGCGATAACCAACTTTAATTGATTATTCATGGTTTTATTATATATTCTGAATGAATAAATTGAATACTGAATACTGAATACTTGGAAATTGAACATGATATTAAAAGAAGGCGTTTGGAAATATCTACTTTTGATGGCTTTTTCATTCCGATTCAGATGTCGTGCATAGATCTTGTCAGCAAAGAAAGAAAGAACGTGATGTTTTCTACCCATCTTCAATTAGTTGTACAGTTATTGGCGGTTATAAATATTTTCAGTTATTTATTTTTTTGTATGGGCATATTAATTAATATTTCCAATTGTTTTTGACGTAATCTTTCATTTATTATTATTACATATATATAAATAATACGTAATAATTTTATTTTTAACCCTCCGTCGAGTGCATCTGAACTGACAGGCGCAGATTGAAAGCCTTTATTTGACCCTCCCCTCCAGAGCGGTGTCTGATGCTGACCCTCCGAGTACCTCTCTGTCTAGCAGCATTGTCCGTGGCCTGTCCATTTGGTAGCGAACGGTTTCGTGCAGCTTGGGCCACAAGATCCATTTTGTTCTCGGATCGGCTCGACTCACGATTCAGCCCCTATTCAGAAGCCTCCTCGGGTAATACTCCCGCGTCTAAGACCTCACAAGCTGGTGGGCCGGTTTCTCCTGGTGGGATTGCGTCCAGGCGCTACTGGAAGGTTTGCGCACCGTTCGGCGACGCCAATCGGTTGTGCACTCTGACTTGTGAAGCGAAGGTGCGTAAATTTCGAAGTCGGGGTCAACAGTGTGTGGAAACACGATTAGAAGTTAATTTACAGTTTGGAGGAACGTATTTGCCAGTGAGTAACGAGTGCCCGAATTACTTTATCGAGACGCGAGGGTTGCGCGACGGAGGTTATGTGGGAATAGTGGATGAGGATTCTTTCCCAGTCACGAGGACTGGGAAAGGTAAGGAAAGGAGACCAAGGAGCCGGATTCGTTGACACACCTCGTGAGAAGGGTACCGAATATGCCGTCGCAACCTTGGGGGAAGGTGATCACTCGTGGAATGATACTTTGGCTGCTTTTTCGCCAGTTTATATAGGCCGATAAATGATGCAATCCAAAATATTCCGAGTAAAAGTATTGTTTCATCGTGCCGATTCATGGCTGCACGGGTTTAAATAATATCTAAATTGTGTCAGTGTATTTCACTGAAAATCGATGCATTTGTTGATCGCATGTAATGGACTTAAGGTCCGTTACAGACTAATTGCTGCAGGAGTCTGGAGACTATAGTAATATACTGTCTCCTAAGCAGCGGTGGTGGATGTTGACCTGTTGTTATGCCACTCTTGAAATGATCTTGAGCCCCACGATCCCGTGTGGCAATACGGTCAAAGAACGCCCAGGTCCGCGATAAATTCAGACTGAATTACCGCTGTAATTACAACAGATAGAGGCCGCGTAAGCGAGTTCGGACCCGTAACCAGTCGGGAGGATGGAGGTATCCTGAAGGTTAGCTCCAGATGGAAATATCCTACCAAAACTGGTAGTTTGGGGCGAGGCTGCCAGCTGGTTACCTTTCCCTGTGCCTCGTCGTAAGGCGTTGGCCTCTAACGGGCTTCTTGGCGGAGCTAGACGGTATATTGTATTGTCTCTAAGTCTTCTACGCTCATCCCAAGGCTGAAAGAATGATCACATATCGTTTTAACAGCCCGGGGTGACGGGTTTGCCCTCTGTAGTCGACACCGCCCTATTCCAACACAATTGTTCACTTAACTTATGGTCGTTACATGTACATACTTATGTATGAAAAACTCAACCTAACGAATCCGATTACCTTTGTGTCTTACTACAGATATTCTACGGCTAAACTAACGAATGCGGAATAACGACCTATTTTCTATCTTATAAACCTTCGGAAAGAGACAAAAGTTTTCGGGGTATAACGAGCACTTGCTAACTCCGTGACCGCCTGGTTGTTGAATAAAGGGCTGCTTCGGCAAATACATATAATTTCAGATTATTCTTTGAAGTTTGAAGTCGTCGGTATTTCTTTGTGAATTAGGTACCGAGTTAATTGCAGGGAGCAAGACGGATTTATGAAACGGATTGTTTTACACGGGTTTTAAATTAAGTGTAATTTGAAGTACCTAAGAAGACTAATTAATTCCTAACCTACACAGCGACCTTATAAACTTGAAGCTTTGTTCTCGGCCGATCCGAAAACAAAGTGGATCCTATGGCCCAAGATGCACGATACCATTCGCTACCTGATGAACGCGTCGTACTATCGATTGATCAAATGAACAATCGATAGTGCGACGCGCCATTGATGCTAGGCGTTTTAGTGAAACAAGTTTTTTCAAAGACATGAATTTGCCCCCCCCCCCCTCCCCCACCCGGTGAAGAAATAATCTTAATAAATAGTCTTTCTAGCGATTAATTCAAAAGTACATCTATCCCTTATACTACAATGACCCTCGTTTCTTTCAGCCACAGAGGATTAATCCAGCGAACAAAACTTTAAAAACAAACGAATTAATTTCTCCCTTAAGTTTCGTCTTTGTCGAACCTTTTACCGACAAGTAAACGTTGAAAAGAGTCTAAAACTTTGCCGTTGAAAGCACATTCTTTGTCCTTAAAAGTGTGAGTCTTATATCTGACGTCAGATTCAGGCGCTTTTAAAAGGAATGTATTTATACTTTGAAATATCGTCCCTCTCATGGTCAACTATGCAATGTGTTTTTTTGCTACTTTGCGGGACACAAAAGTATTTAAAAAATCTGACTAAATAGGCAGCGGAACGAACCAAATAGGTAATTGAGAAGCGATTTAGCGTTTTTCTTTGCTTTGAAACCGTTCTATATGCCATCGTCAATATCTTAGACTGACTTAGACTACACAGAAACCGCCACAGAACAGTTTTTTTACAAGCTTTAAATTACATTACAATGTGTGTCCGTTTGTATAGGTCAAATATTATAACCTGAATTAGAACCACTTCCTCTTATCCTATGAAGTTGAAATTTTACATATTGATTTCTTTCCGATGACAATTCATTTTTATGGTAAGCATGACCTGATTCTACACCCAGGATTGGCTCCCAACAAAGTAACTTTTTATTCCACGTTCAACAGCGCAAACTCGAAATTTTGTATACGCATTCAATTATGATAGCCCGTTCTAAATTTCACCATAGCATGGCTATTGCACCAGGGTTGGCCTCCAACGAGGGGACTCATCAACGGTCAACATCACAGACTCGAAATTTTGTATATCATTTAATTATGATAGCCTGTTCTATTACCATCCATACGATGATTGATATTTACATTTATCATTAATTTAGATTGAAAAAAGTAGAAAAAGTTGATAATTTCGAAAGTTTTTAGCTACAGGTATAAGACATTATCACATTATTACACTGACGTAGCATACTTAGATAAACGAGGAATTACTTGACAAAATCTAAATAATTCAAAATTAATGCCTTTTACCTATCAGTAAAAAATTGATCTAGTGTCTACTTCAAAAAAAATAATTCAGTATTCAGTATTCAATTTATTTATTTAGAATATACAATAATAGCATGAATTATCAATTAAAGCTAATTATCGCATATTAGAATTCGTCAGGTGCTAGTAATTTATTAATATGAGTAGATATAAAACTATTAAAGCATAAATATTAATTCGACAATAGCGTTGACTAAAGTCGGCTTTACACGGCAGACAAATAAATTAAAAAGAATAGAGCTGAATCCATGAGTATAGATATAAAATAGATAATTATTATAAGAGTGTTAATAGCCATCTTAGGCACTCTAAGCTGCTTATCAGGGATTGTCAAACACTGCTGAGTACTTTCCCTGCCTTCCTGAAAAATCAGCATCACCGATAAATCAAAATTGCCTGCCTCCAACATTCCTATCGAACTCCTTGCCCCAAGTTTACGCCAAGCAGGATCAATTTCTATCTTCGAATACGACCGGATCTATGCGGACCGAAACGAGAGGATCTATGCGGAAGCACCAAAACATCACATCGCATAATCTAAATAAACGGCATAATACTCGTAATTACAAATCTTTCATCTATACATTTCATACTAATAATTAGTTAGTAGTTAATAAAGTTTTTTTTATTTATCCTATACATATTATTAGATTCTTACCAGTATATCTTTCTTATACATCACTGAAAAATATCGTTGAAAATGTGCCAAAACGGATTTATGATTTTTAGAGAACTTTTTTAAAAATAACATATCACTGTATCTATTTCTAAGTTAGCGAGTTGATGAATCTTTCAGATTTCATTACATTCCAGAAAAAAATCAGCAAAAAAAATAAGAAAAAATTAAACGCCAAAAACAAAAAAAAAACTTTTTTCCTGAATTTTGTTGACAGATTTTTACACTCTGAAGAGTTTTCAATTCATTTTAAAAGTTCTTTAAATTAATTAGCTTTGAGATTAAATGAGTTACGTTTGACGACAAATGTTTTAAATGGCTTAAAAAGTGATACCAGCAAAAACAACTTTTTTGAAAACTAATAGATAAATGACATTTTTTTCTGATAAAAAGGAAAATAGCTTCAATGTCAGATACAATATTTGGCATTTGGAGAGACTATATAATCACTCGACACACTGTCAATGAACGAGGGAAGA
Organism: Micropterix aruncella; assembly: GCA_944548615.1. NCBI lineage: Eukaryota > Metazoa > Arthropoda > Insecta > Lepidoptera > Micropterigidae > Micropterix > Micropterix aruncella. Next base: position 22,848,840 of record OX155955.1, on the reverse strand, counting down.
GGATGATGAGAACTACAGGGGCTTTTAAAATAATATATCCCTATGTCTATTTCTAAGTTAGCAAGTTGATGAATGCTTTGAAAGAGTTGAAAATCTATCAGATTTCATTACATTTCAGGAAAGTTCAGCCAAAAAAATAGGAAAAAAATTAAACGGCAAAAACCAAAAAAAATCTTCTAGATTTTTTTAAGGTGATTTGTAGACTGAAAAAGTTTTTAAACGATCAAACGGTCCATTTTAAACGATGAACATTAATCGATAAGTTGCAATTTTTACTGATAAAAATGAAAATATCAAAATATCAGATATACAATATTTGACATTTGGAGGGACAATATACCTAATCACTCGACAGGCTGTCAATGAGCGAAGGATGTGGATGAGGAAGGCTAAAGGGGATTGTAATGTAAGACAGTTGCACTCGGACGAACGTTTTAGATTGCCTTCGAGATACCGAAAATCATAGAAGCTTGAGATACGAAGGGCTGATTATATGAGTCGGCAAATTGCTTAGGGTGGCGCGCGTATCGAGAGCAACGATATGTGAGGGCCTAGATATGCTTTTAGCGCGCGAGAATGACCACTTTAATACCAATACGGATCGCCGCCAGCAGCACAGTAACCTAACAACGTTGTTATACTGTGACAGTAGTAGTTCCGCCAGTACTTCCCGGTGTGAGCCTTCCCGCGACGAATATTGCCGTGCTATTCTCTCGCATACTGTTCAATGTATTGCTCCTCTCTGTCACATCGCAACCGACATAACCCAAATCATTTGTAGCTGAGGGCATATCTAGGCCTTATATATTGATGATGGCGAGCGGCGATGTTCAGTGGATGGATGCGTATAGGATCGCCGCGATTACGTAGGGAGAGTGGAACCTTGGGCTCATATTTTATTTTAGCATTTGCTAACTCATTTTGAATCATGCATGAAATGATATTGGCTCAATATTGAGGAAAATGTACTATGAATATAAATTCAATTATTATCACAACACAAAACAATAGAACTTAATTACAGTATTTTCACAATTTAAATATGATTAGTGTAGCTTGTATGTGAGATATTCCAACCAAAATTTCACAATGTGATTTAAACACAACGTGGCATCTGTATTTGAAATATCAAGTCTCTAAGTCTAGTATTTCGAGGATGATATATGACTAGTGCGCCCCCTGGTGGACAGATTTCAATCACAATCTTGTCAACTATTGCCATGAGCAGTTGATGCCTTCTTACAAAATTTTAGCTCAATCGAATTAAGCGTTTGAGCGCTATCTTGGGGGAATACACACAGAAACACATAGAGACTTCAATTTGGAAATAATCCTAATCCCCTCAGGGAGCCTCAAAATGGATATTTCCGTTTTCCTCTCGGTTACTTAGCGCGTTCACAACACTTTCCCTTTTGGTCGGTTGGTGGCAGGGAAAGAAAAATAAAACATTGATGATATAATAATGCAATTAAACTAAGATTTTCGCGGAATAAGCAAGAATGTAATTAAACGAAGAATCTACAATAAATATACGATATCATTGTCTAGTTTTAAACCTACTAATTCACGCATTTTTTTTTTGTTTTACTAAAATTGAAGTGTTTTCTGAAAATGTATTAAAAAAATAAAAGCGTTATCACAGTTTCCTTAAAACCACAACGTTATTATTAGGTCTTAAATCTTAAACACTCGTAAGGTTTTTTGATGGGTTAAAGACCATACAAAGTTTGACGTCAGATATTTCTATTTTTAGCTAAAGAAAATACAACATTTCACGTAAAATATGGTATTTTCGGAGTGTCATTGTCCAAAAAGCTTCTATTTCCGATGATATACGTCACAGAGTTATTTAATTCTATTTTCTTGTCGGACCAAGAATCTTTATTTATGTTCGGTCATTCGCACCAATCGTACTCGTTGGCCATTAAACCCTTGCGTCTTTTTGGCTGCTTTGGAAAAGTCGCCATCTATCATCGAAAAGGTAAAGTATAGATGTGCCTAACTTTACTTATACGCTGTTTCACTTTCACAACCCGAAACGTCGCATATCATCCACCAGGATATTGCGAGTTCTCACAACGCTCGGAAAATAAGAGAGTTTTTAGAGCAGGAAAACCTAGTGTTGATGGACCATCCTTTCATGAGTATTATCCATCCATTTTTCTTCTTCTTATAGTGCCTCTCCAACTAGTGAAGGTTGGGAGTCAGCTCTGCATTCTTTTTTGCCCTTAGCCAGGCAAAACAATTCGGCGACACTTGTAATCCCGGTCCATTCTCGAATGTTCCGCAACTAAGATTATAGTAAGTTTTCGTAGCATAATAGTAGATTTTGGCAAAGTTTATATACCGGCGATATGCAGGTGGTGCTAATAACATTGTCCGGCAAAATCCAATATTAATTTATTTTGCCGTCTTTAATAACATTGATAATGAATGTTTTTTATAAAGAACTGATTGATTATGAAAACACAATAACTAAACTATTGATAAAATAAAAGCATTCAATTATTAGTAACATATTAATGACATATATGCTGATTACATCACAGAAATAATACTGAGAGGTAAAATGCTATTTATTATTCAATCCGAACATTTAAATTCCTAATTATTACGTATTGAAGCCAGTATACCATATTAAAAATGTACATTTGTATGTAAATACTATTAAAAAATATTGTCTATGCTTTAAAAAATCGTTTGTTATTATAATATTACTTTATTTTGATATAGTGTACAGTGTGGGCGCGCATTGTCATACTGCCATTAAACGAACGCTGCCATATTAAATATTGGAGAATATAATAAATCTTTGGAACTATGGGTGCCATATAGACTTTGCGTTTAGTAGTGAAATCCGAGCTGCCAAATAGTAGTATGGCGCTGAACCATCTAATAATCAATCGATCAATCGCTAATAATATAATAATCAATCAATCGTTATATAATCAATCGGACTTCTAATTTCTGATTTATTTGCTAGTTTTTTATCGTCGTGAAAACGTTCCATCAATATTATTAAAGAATCACCTAGTCATCTGCTATCTGGTATGAATTTCTAGATGTATTCGCATCAAAACAACCACACGGCTTATGACCGAGTAATATCTGGTCGATAATATAATATAATGATAATATCACCAGTTCTGCCTGGTCGGTATTATATTTACTTAGGTACTACAGTCCGCGCGCGAGCTCCGAAGAATCGGGGGCTGGGAAAGCGGCTGGAATACACCGCCCCCGACCATCGCCTCATACCCCGCACTTTCCCAGCACTATAGTACGGGCCAAAGGAACGTTCCGGTGAGGCAATAAATCATTAGGCCGGCCCCGCCCCTTTTACTACCTGCTTGTAGGGATGCGTGTCGTAACCTTCACAAATTATCTATCAGATTATAATATTATTGAGTCACTTTTCAGTTCGTCAAAAACTAACAAAATGTTTTGTATAAGGCACTGAGTCTGCATTTTAATATCACCCTTCAACTTCAATAGCTCCAGGTTAGCAAATATGATCTCCATTGCTCAACTCATGTTTAATGATGTAGTAAGTAATGGCAAATAATGATGTTTTATCCGCGCAGCATTTATAATATACATATGTGGGACTCATTATTACAAAATGCCACGATAACATTTTACTAATAACTGCTTAGAAATTTATAATGACCTATGATATGCTATGCTATAATAATCTGTTATCTATTAAGTACTCATTTAATAGCTCACGTCACATAATTAGGTCATTATTTAATTGCTCTAATTCTAAAATAATACTTAATCCGAAAATATTAATAAATGTAGCAATTGGTACTATAATAAATGCTGATGTATAATACTGTTTCATCGAGCAAGCGTAATTCATCGATAAGCAATATCGACGTTAGCTGCATCCCTGTTGACAGGTCGGTTTATTACCCCATTGGAAAGTTCCTTTGGCCCGTACTTTAGTATTGGGAGAGCGCGGGGTGTGGAGCGACGGTCGGGGGCGGCTTAATCCGTCCTCTTCGCCAGCTCCTGATTCTTCGGAGCTCGCGCGCGGGCTGTGGATACAGTGGCGTGCATTGCGTTTGGAGTTATGGTAGGCATCCACTAAATTTCTGCAAATATCAAACTGGGGTCAATATGAGGGGGGAGGCGTGCAAATAATTTAGGATCAAGTTTGTTAAATACCGCTTTTATTGACTCTTTTGATGATTTTTCTGAGTTTAGGTCGGTCAGGAGTTTATACGATTCAGTATACAAATATATAAAGACAAAATCAATTCGTGTTCAAATCAAATCAACCGTTCGAACTTCAAATCAATCAAATCAATCAATGAAATCAAATCAACCGTTCGAACTTTCCACAACAGATAATAAATTATAATATACTAATAGAGGACAGGGAGGGCCTTTTGTTTAGCATATATTTTTATCTTCGCAAATATAGCGGTGCATGTTTATTTATACCTATATATGTTTACATCGACATAATTTGCTTAGTTTTTTACCTATTTTCAACTATCATTAAAAATTCACCAAATTAATAAAAACTAAAATAGAAATAAAATATCTTATTTTAAAATTTTAAATCATAACGGAACGAAGAATAAACTGTAATGTAATAATAGTAATGCCATCTTCCGTTTCATTTTTAAAAGACGTTGGCCGATATGACACAGCGAAGACACAAACCCTGTCGCTGCATAAATAATAGACAACATTTTTACAAAAAAAAAAACCGACTCCATTTTTTTTATAAGTGCAGCAGTTATCTCATGGTGATACTTACAACGGGCTATCATAATTGAAAGCGTATACAAAATTTTATGTGCTGTTGACCGTTGAGGGGTTCCCTCGTTGGAAGCCAACCCTGGGTGCCGCAGTCCTTGGTGAAACTTAGAACGGTCTGTCGTAATAGAATACATATACTAAATTTTGTGTCTGTGTTGTTGACCGTTGAGGAGTTTCCTCGTCGGGAGCCAATCCTGTGTGCAGCAGCCATATTATGATAAATTTAGAACGGGCTATCATAATTGATTGAGTATACAAAATTTGGAGTCTGTGCTGTAGAGCGTTGAGGAGTTCCCTTTTCGGGAGCCAACCCAGGGTGTAGAACCAGGCCATGCTTACCATCAAAATAAATGAATTGTCATCGGAATTCAATCAACATGTAAATTTTCAATTTCATATGATAATATTTGAGGAGTTCCCTCAATTCCTCATGGATATCATAATGAAAACAGGATTTTGATAAAAATGGGACCAATCTGTAATTATATTCTTTCGAATAAAAAAAGAATTTTTCAAATCGGTTCATAAATAGCAGAGCTCTGAGATAACGAACATTAAAAAAAAAAAAGATGCATCCGAATTGATAACATCCTTCTTTTTCTGCAGTCGCTTAAAAAGCAGTGATTTTAGTTCAACCAACGGGCCCGATGACGTGAGTATGATACTGACCTTGCGAGCGTGTATATGCAAAAAAGGGTAGATGTATGCGGAATCTTGACCAGGCATCTCTACTAACTGCCATTGACGCAACGATGTGCTGCGTTCGCTCGAGCCGAGCAAACGCAGCCTATCGCGCGCCCCCCATCCTCTTCTTGTCTTATGTGGCGAGTCGTCCAGCGGGCGCTCGGAATAAAATTATGAAACCGCGAATGAGCTAGCGCGCGAATGTGTGCAATTATAATAAAAATGTATAAATAGCAAGATTTCGCGACTGTGTAGGCATTGCTATTATGTCTTTATGTCGTGCACGCCACTAACTAGAGAAATTACTAAGTTTTATTTACTTTTGCTCTCGAATTTTTGACGTGACAACGTCTTATAATTCGATGGAGCCGGCTACACACGAAAAAACATGACTCATGCGGCGTTACCTCGCTCTGAGGCGTTCCATTTAAGGCTTGAAGTGCAAGCGAAAGCGTGGAGCGAGCGACAAAGAGGCACAATCGGCCTCCGCGTTCGGTAACATCTGTCTCTCTCCTACTTGAGTGAGTGATGCGTCCGCGTGGACAGCTGCTATACAATATAACATTTACATGCTTTCGTCAAGTATGAAGTGCAGTGAAATGTGAATGTGGTGTCAATTGTCTTTTGAAAAATGCAACCATTCCATCAGTATTTTCTTATGACGTTGTCACGTTCAACTATCGTTAGTAAACCGACTTTACAGACAACCGTTTTTTTTTTAAATGGCATTATAATTATAATATAAGTATAAACGATTTTTTTTTTGGTAAATAGTAGAATTGTTGCCCTAGTATTATTCATGTTTTGTTTATATTTTTGCATCTCGCTTATTTGTCTTATTTTTATCCACATTACGCATCATCCTATTGAATTATTTATTATAATATGGTACAGTGTATAGCAGTTAAATTGTTTATGTTGTCTGTTAAACAAAATAAAACAGCTTTAAGCATAAAAGCAGGAAATAAGGAAATGACTTAGCTATGTTATGAGTTTGAAATGATGTTTGTATTTTCCTCTTCTTTAGTAGCTGTATTTGTGGATATTAGGTATTATATTTTGTTATTTGCTAGTCTTATTATCAGCTTCACGGAGAAACAAATCGGGGTTTATATTTTTGCATCTCTCTTATTTGTCTTATTTTTATCCACATTACGCATCATCCTATTGAATTATTTATTATAATATGGTACAGTGTATAGCAGTTAATTGTTTATGTTTTCTGTTAAACAAAATAAAACAGCTTTAAGCATAAAAGCAGGAAATAAGGAAATGACTTAGCTATGTTATGAGTTTGAAATTATGTTTGTATTTTCCTCTTCTTTAGTAGCTGTATTTGTGGATATTAGGTATTATATTTTGTTATTTGCTAGTCTTATTATCAGCTTCACGGAGAAACAAATCGGGGTTTATATTTTTGCATCTCTCTTATTTGTCTTATTTTTATCCACATTACGCATCATCCTATTGAATTATTTATTATAATATGGTACAGTGTATAGCAGTTAATTGTTTATGTTTTCTGTTAAACAAAATAAAACAGCTTTAAGCATAAAAGCAGGAAATAAGGAAATGACTTAGCTATGTTATGAGTTTGAAATGATGTTTGTATTTTCCTCTTCTTTAGTAGCTGTATTTGTGGATATTAGGTATTATATTTTATTATTTGCTAGTCTTATTATCAGCTTCACGGAGAAACAAATCGGGCTACTTACCTTTAACACCAATTTCAGTTTTGCCCTTATATTTTCAATTTTCAATCTATTTCCTGTTTTTCAAAGCTCTTTAAAAGCTGAATGGTTCAAATTTCCATGCCAATCTATTTTATTATTCGTGCATGCTATGGCCCATCTTTGCGTTTCCTCGCATAGTGGTCTATTATAATTGGATATAGCAAAAATGCGAGAAACCGCACCACAGACAACGCTTTGGCGCAAAATGGCCAAGAGCACGATAATGGCACAAATAATAAAAAGTGATCTTGTGAACAGGCGGGGATGTCCCAAGTCGTTAACAAGTTGAGCAGCTTTCAATGCGAACGAACCGGCCAAGTGATGTTCTCTAAAAGGGTGCCTAATTGAAGTCCACACTTGTGTCGTTTAGTGTAAGTTTACAATTACACACGTTAACACGGTTTACAATTACACAAGCTGTATAACGAATTATTTTTTTTGCAGTGAATGCACTTTGAAAAGGAGCATTTTAAGGCAGAAAAAGCTATACCTATACGTACTAACCGCCGTTTTAGATGTCACGGAGGCAGACTGCCAGACAATCAAATTATTTATTTTTGAGTGCATAAGTGTGTTTCCACCGCTTGAAGACACTTATAAGTATTTTATTCAAAATGACGAGGTAAGGGCACCAAAGAAAAAGTAAATATATTAAAAAGTATAAAAAACACTACTGCCGTCACATAATGTAATCTATTGTTTTTATAATTAATTTAATTACGGTTTTTTACGAAATATTTGTGGTTTAGGTATTTATCCATATTATATATAGTGTATATATACGGAATATACTTAATCAGACATTTCATTTGACACTAAATACGATATATTTATGTTAATATATTGACGTTTGGACATTTAGACACCTACTTACTTGATATTTGGACAGTTAAGGTAACCTTTGATACTCGGGATGAGGTAATGGTTCTAACGCTTCTAAATCAGTTAAGGCGTTTAGAAGTTATGGCGGAATAAAGAAACGGAAAACATAGATAGATGAACCCTGAACATATTATACTCCTTTCTATTGGCCAGTCGTGTAAAAACTGTGTCGTCTGTCATACTATGTATTCAATTTAAACAAAATTGCCTTAATATGTTTTACTTCAAATATAAAAAGATTTCATTTGTATTTTTTAAAACGTTATGAATTTTAAAATTAGGTATTTATCCTTCTTTAAAATGACACTTTAAATTAAAAATAATTCAACAAAATACGAATACGCTATTAGTGGTATATAGAGCTCAGGTAAAGTCAGGTAGAACCGCTATTTCGGAGATATGGCCGTGTATATGGCTGTATGGCCGTACATATATTATAGATGTATGTATGGATATATATGGATGTATAGCCGAAGATATATATGGATGTAGAGCCGAGGATAATACTGATCGAAATAAAATTAAGGGCTACAGCACCAAAGTTTGAAACTAATTGCCTCGGTTAACATTAAAAGATAATATAAAAATAATCCTATTAGTGTTCTTAAATAGTGCAGTGCTTAAATAGTGCAATGCAGTTTTTGGCAGGTATAGTTATAGGATAATACTGCGGTATTCCTGAAGACAACACTCAATATGACTTCAGCCATCCACACTTAATGAGACAAATTGCGAAAAACACTCTAATAATGCAGAAGTATACAGCCTGTATGGCGACCGTCGGACACGTCATTTTGTCGCAACTGCCATCGACTACTAAAGCGTGTGGAATCGGCCAGGGCCTTGAAGTCACGCCTAAAGCAATATCTCTGGAAGTACATTAATTATATTAATGAGCATCTTCACTAATATATTCCAAATTTTCTTCATAATCCTTTGATTCATATAATAATAATATATTTTTGTATTTACTTCTGTCAGCATAACTAAATTAAGGAAGGTTTTGGTAGACGAGTCCTTGAACTCTACCAGGACAATTTTGATTAATATTGTGTATCTTGTAAAAGAAAAATACATCATTCGCCTGTTTATAATTAGCTCATAAGTTTCAAGGTATTTCAAACTATGACTTTCCAAAAAAAAATCGAAATAAAAAAATAGATTGAATTGATCTGAACCTGAGGTTATCATATGATTATTTTGTATTTAGTTCTGTATTTCAATTTGAATGTAGATATCCATATCCATATATATAATAATAACGTAACTGAGCCGTGCCTGCTAATGTATAAGATATAAAAAAATACTTGGAAGACATCAAGTGTAAGATATAGAAGCCAACACGCTGATTTTTTTACTCCTCTCTGTCTGTCTGTTTGTTCCTCCATAACTTAAAAACTACTAAAGTTATTTTGATGCCGTCTTTATTTCTGGGTATCCTAATGATATAAAAGTAAACTGAAATATATAACAATGTTATACAGGTTGTTCCTTTTTCTATACAAGGTTGTCAGTATAAGAAATCTTAAATAAATTATTTATCGTGAATTATTCATTATAAATAAGATAAAAAATGAATTTACCGCGTGAATTTTGTAGCAACCGGCGTTTGAATTATTCATCCATTGAATTCTATGATTGAATTATTGAAATCCAACGTGGCAATGACAAATATTGAAATCCCATGATTGAATTATTCAATCATGTTTTCTTAATTTCTACGAAAATCCGACGTGGTAGAGGAGTACGAATATAAGATTTGCAATTAGCGCCTCCGAGCTATAAATAAGTTGTCATATGCGTAATAGAGAGCGTTAAGATCTTTTAACGAAGCGATGACATTCGGCGTATTTCTAAACATTATATAATTAGATGTTTCTCACTGCCCGCAAAGTATTACTTGAAGGACGACCGCAAGTGGTCGAGTAGCGCAGTCCTGGCTACGCGGGAACCACGTGGCTACGGAAAAGTGCGGATCAATAATGGGAACGGCTCAACGCGGGAACCGCGTTAGTACACTTCGTCTGGAAAGCCCCAAAGACCGCGTCGAAGAGAGCAATAGTACCTACTTAGAAGGATGAGTCAAGGAAATCCCCTAAAGCTCGCGCCACACAAAAAGACCAGCTGAGTGAGTCCTGGCCCAGCCGCTTGTACCCGTCGTGGGGTCTCTGAGACGCTGCATCGCCGAGCAGATTGGTACCCTCGGAGGGGCGCAGCGTACCGCCAGCGCCTCCTTGGAGTAGGAGATAGTTGCGGCTGGAGTCGAGTTTACCCAACAAGCTATGCAGGGAGGAGGAACATGCCACATTCAAGCTGACAACATGGACCCGGCTCTTGAGATTCCCAGCTCAAATATAATAAGCCAGTGGAAGACGCCACGCGCTTTTAACAAGGCTCGTCGACTGACATACTTAAATCCGGTGCAGCGTGAAGGCAGATTTTCAATACCGTACCTTTTTATAATGGACATTTACCGACTCGAAGATAAATAAATTTAGTTTGTTAACTTCAACTTTGGTTTTCTTCCGCGCATTTTTCTCTTGATTGTTTATCATATAATATTAGAATAAATAATACATATACCTACAGAGTGTTCGGTGTCGGGATCTAACTGAATAGAAAAATAACAAAAAAAATATTTTCTTAAATTATGTTTTTTGAAGTTTGGAAATTTGCTAATAACAGATTTTATAATAAATATGAAAAAACTGGAGTAAAAAATTGTGAATATCTTATTTTGATTTAGGCATTGATAACCGAGTTAAACTTATTTTTATTACAATATGTTTATGTCAACAAATAAAGAAAAAACATCAGTGACTAAGGCCTAATTCAAAAGTTCCATATTATTTTTAGTAATTTTTTTAGTAGAATAATATTATGTAAATAAATAACTATTGATATAAAAAAAATAAAAGAAATGTTTTTTTGTTGGTTTGTTGGTTGAATTTGATGCACCGAATAATCCCTTTTAAAAAAAGGATTTTTTATCGCAAACACCTTTATATAATAAATTGATTTATTTAAAAAAAAAGCATATTTAATAAAATTATTAATTTTGTTTTCATTATAATCTTGAAATTATAATTAATTAAAATAGTGATTTAATCATTCCTTGCGTTACATGCTATTAATTATATGTTTACTTGGGTTGCCTTATCAGTTCATTTTATTATAAAATAAAGTTTGTTTTGTGTTCCGTGCCTTTCGTTTTATTTGGGCGTTATTTTTTTATTGACTTAGTAAATCTATTACTATTTATGTTTACATTTATTTATTAATTTCTTTACCAGAACAGAGAGGAAGTATTGGAAAGCTTTGCACAACGTAAAATCGGCCAGGGAGAAATATTTTTCCTTTATGTATTCGGCGGTACCGGTAAGACATTTGACCAACGTTGTATTGGGTAAAGTCATAAGACATATAGAAATTGTCATTCTGAATAGGGTCTATGTTAATTCCCGCGGTAAAACGAGCTACACGATGTTTAAGATACCCATCGACTTATACAGGAATGAGAGACCTATCTGTCGCATATCGATAAAGAGCGACAATTCTAAAGAGCTTACATACTGTTGATTGATCGTGTGGTATGAATACACGATGGCTTATAAAAAGCAGTGGAATCGCTGGAACGAATGCTGCGGGACGTGCGACTAAGTGAGCGCATTATGTCAACGTTAAAATAAGTTTGCGGAGATTTTCGGCAAAGGCATCCTTTAGTGACTACTTAGACTTGTCAACGACAACGGGTGAACCCGTAACTGTAGTAAGTTTTAACGAGATTGATCGTGCTATCTCCCATGACGTTAGCGTAGAAAATTTAGAGTCAATACATATCTACCGTTCAGCTATGCCAATATGCCCGTCAGAGAATAACGCCTTAACCTTCTCGCCGGCCCGTCAGAGAATAACGGCGAGGCATCGGGAAAGGTTAAACAGCGGGCATTCTCGCCCCCTGACTACCAGTTTGGGAAAGATATCTCCGGCTGGAATTGACTATCACGATATCTTTAATTTGCCCACTGGTTACGGGTTTGAATATTCTGCCGTATATTCAGCGGCGATTCAGATTGAATCTATCGCGGACCATTGACATCTTTTGCTCAGCTCTGAATTCAGGATAAGATAGCCGATTGGTTATTTCAAGAGTGTTATTATTGACGACAGTATATATCCATATTCTCCAGACTCCTTCAACAATTAGTCAGAGTGCACATACCGATAGGCTGTAGCCGTACGATGCGCAAACCATCCAATAGCGCCGGGAGGCATTCCCCCAGGGGAAACCGATCCACCAACCGTGAGGCCTGTCAGCCGTGCCGATAGTCTTCCACACGAGACAGCTTCTGAATAGGAGCTGAATCGGGAGTTCGGCAGACCCGAAAACATAGTGAATCTTATGGCCCAAGCTGCACGAAACCGTTCGCTACCTCCTTTAGTGACCAGAGGCACCTGACCTGACTTCAAACGTTTGATTTGGAGCAGCTACTAGAAATTGTTCTGGAGTCTATTCGGCTTGCAGGCTTGACTAGAGCCCACTACTTTCTTCGAACAACAGTGGTTAAAAGTCATGTAAGGTACTGATACATCGAAGAAGATTCAAAAGTGAAGCTGCCATCATCTCTTCGCAGAACAATCTAATCCGTTGAGAAGCTGATATGCATTTACTGCGTTGTTGAATGTTTTTGTCAAGCATCTAACTCATTGGTAGCGAGCAAGCCATTCTAACGCTTAATACGTCTAAGGTCTAACGCAAAACAACCTCGCCACAGCAATCAATGCCTCTATTTTGATCGTCATATAAAAAAATAAGATATAAATGTCCATAAATACGGTCCTCTTGCAAGATGACGCTACCAACTACCTCGTCTGCCTGTGCTTGCACCCGGGGCACCCGCACTGCACCCAGCGCACTGCTACCTGAGCAAGTGATTGCGTTAAAAGTCGGTGTTTCGATAATACTGCTGCGGAACTTGACACTGCCTAAATTTTGCAATAGAACTCGTCTAAGAGTAATGGCTTTTCAAAGAAACCTGATCGTTGCAAAGAGGTTGTAATGGACCTTATTTATGCCGCGTTTGGCCCTTTGACTTTAATGCCTGCAGTTCCGGGTGAGTGCTTTGCCATGACGATCAACCAATCTCATGGGCAGATATTACTACATCCAAGACCTTAGAAAGAACTGCTTCTCCTATGGTTAGCTTTATACTTACTACGTAATATAATTATGCGATTGTAAGCCAAGCCGCTTGCGAACTTTGAAAAAACCCCATCATTTCGCTTTTATTTTCACAGACATTTATTTGTGGATTATTGCATAGCCAGCAGCCAGCTACTTATTTCAGACTAGTTAGCACTAGTTAACTTTCTCTGAGACAACCGTAGCCATAGTTGTCATCGCACCCAAGAGCATCAAAAAATATTACACTTTTATGGCTGTCATTACAGTCCTTTTGATTTATGGAGAAGTATGCGAAGGGGTATTCTTGCGCTTCGAGGGAAATTTGTCTTATAAATCGTTACGATTAACGAACGCATTGCTCAACTCCATCTCCTTTCAAGCGACTGTGATGGATGGTATTGTTCAAAGAAGTGTACATACGAGGATGAATGATAAAACCACGCCATCAATGAGGTCCATTATTCTCAATTTTTTACCTACATTAAGCCAAGTTATTGTGACGACAATCAACTGACCTTTCAAGGCACTAACCAGGGTTGCCAAGTATTGCACCAACTAAATAAGTAGGGGAGGTTGAGGCACGTTTTTTTGGGTTTACCATGATTGATGACTAGCACAGATGTTTTTTTTTCGAAAGTAAACAAAAGCTATTTCATTAAATTTTATTTATTCCAACCCAAATTTATCCTTCTTAAAAGTACATGGTATATATTATAGTTAAGCTATGTAAACATACACTATGAATACGAAAAAAACAATAGTTATATAATAAAATTATTTAATTAACTATTATTATTTCTAATCATACCAATATAAATACTATTACTTATTTATTTTATTTCAATAACGATTATTATTTCAATAATCGTCATTTAAATGAAATTATAATCCCTATTATTAATTTTGTGCAAATAAATCACAATATTAGTAAAACTGTAAATAAAACTGATGGTAATACATATTCATATTAACCTGTATAACTAAACATTAACATGATTAATAAAAGTAATCAATATTAACTATGGAGTTCCTTAAGGCGACTACCTCTCTCAAACAGTGAAAAACTGAAATTTTGCAATCAAATTTACGTGACTCCCGCGAACATTTAAATAATAATAAAAATATGTCTTGAAAAAAAAAAAATAATATTTTGTACTACGATGTCGAATTTCAATGTTTTGATTTTTTCCTTAATAAAAATAAATAAAATCTGAAGTCATCACTTTTCTGAAAGAAGTCATCACTTAAAGAAAGCGTTTCCGCATGTGTTACCGACTTCGCTTTCACTATTGTTAACTGCAATGATATAATAAATGCCTTTAAAACAATTGAGATAAAGAAAACTATGGACCTTTGGGGATATTCTGTAAAAACAATTTCATACATCATAGAAATAATCGCACCTTATCTAGCCTATATATTCAATTGTTGTGTTACTTCTGGAGTGTTTCCTGATCTGATGAAACATAGTAAAGTTATACCATTATTTAAATCTGGCGATACTTCTGATCCCTCGAATTTTCGACCAGTTTCCGTACTTCCCACTTTGAGTAAAATTTTCGAAAAATTAATTCTTAGACAATTGCACACTCATTTTAACAAATATAATTTACTTCATAAGAAACAGTTTGGATTTACAAAGGGTTGCTCAACCATAGATGCGGGAACCGAACTATTGACAGGTATATTGAATGCCTGGGAAGAGTCACAAGACGCATTAGGCATCTTCTGTGACTTGTCTAAGGCATTTGATTGTGTACACCATGATACACTAGTTAGGAAATTACATCACTATGGCATTAGGAACAAGGCTCTTGATCTTCTTACTTCTTACTTGGGAAATAGAATTCAGAAGGTTGATGTAAACGGTAAAAGATCACCAGGATCAATGGTCACCATGGGTGTCCCACAAGGCTCCATTCTTGGCCCATTTCTCTTCTTAATATACATAAATGATTTACCCTTTCACATAAG
This sequence comes from Micropterix aruncella, assembly GCA_944548615.1. Lineage (NCBI taxonomy): Eukaryota > Metazoa > Arthropoda > Insecta > Lepidoptera > Micropterigidae > Micropterix > Micropterix aruncella. The sequence continues at coordinate 22,833,606 of OX155955.1, read as the reverse complement.
GAATAATCACGAAATTGTATTGTTTGCTGATGATACTTCTTTGACGTTTAAAATTAGTCGAAAATTGTACAATTATGACGAAGTTAACAATGCACTCTCAAAAGTTGTCCATTGGTTTAATGTAAATAACCTACTATTAAATGAAAGAAAAACCAAAGTGATTAAATTTTCTACACCTAATGTTAAGCAGGTACAAACCAATGTAGAAATAAATGGAACTAGACTGGAGCCTGTTGCTTCAACTGTGTTTCTAGGGATAACAATTGACTCCAAATTACAATGGGGCCCACAAATTGAGAAAATGTCAGGAAATCTTAGCTCTGCGGCATACGCAGTTAAAACAATAAGGCGGCTGACTGATGTAGATACAGCAAGAATTGTATACTTTAGTTACTTTCACAGCATTATGTCCTATGGGATTCTTCTCTGGGGAAGCTGTGCGGACATCAATAACATCTTTATACTACAGAAACGTGCTGTAAGAGCTATATATAAACTTGGTCCTCGAGTTTCACTTAGAGAAAAATTCAAAGAGATAAATATTCTTACTGTTGCATCACAATATATATACGAAAATCTGTTGTATGTCCACAAGAATATTGACAAGTTTAAAATAAAAAGCGACACTCATAATTTTAATACTAGACATAAGCATAACCTTGTTGTACGTGCTACTCGTCTCCACAAAATAAGCAATTCTTTTTTGGGACAATGTATACGCTTCTATAACAAACTTCCTCATACTATTAGAGAACTATCTGTAAATAAGTTTAAAGCTACCATCAAAGCAAAATTGTATAAAAAAGCATACTATACAATATCTGATTATGTAAATGACAAAACGGCTTGGGAGTAAGGCTTGGACGCATCATAAGAACATAAATTAAAAATAAAATTTAATTGTGTCTGTATGAATAAAGAACATTTTGATTTTGATTTTGATTTTTGATTCTGTAAATAGCATTTTTCTTGGAATCTATAAGGGTAAGCAACTTGAAACCATGTTGGTAATGAGTACGAAGTGAATATTCAAAATGTAACATTGCTTTATTTTTAATTATTTTACTTTTCCCATTACAATCTTCCAAAAAACCAAAAAAAAATTTTTTTGTCAAGCACAATTTCAGTAGAATGGTATGCTGCACAAGCAAAAATGGTCCTTCCGTGTATTGCGACCCGCTCGACATTCCCTTGGCAAGTCCAGTCCGTGCGTGGCAGAAAGCCACGGCGGTATTGCTTTAGGCGATGCGTCGCTTATTTTTACAATTTAACGCGATTTATTTCAAGATATTATTTTGCAAAAAGGTGCTAACTTGGAATCGACCACAAAACATGGGGAAGAAATATTCATTAGCATCCAATAATACATTAAAAAAAATATATTAGGGCTGACAGAATCAAAACGGTGAGTTTCAATGTAGCAAATTTTAATAATTTCAAGCGATCGAAGCGTCGAATCCAGAGTCTGCACGATAATGGGGTATTTACATGAAACATTGTAATAAAACTTAGGTGCACAAATTATTAACATATTTTTAAACTTATATGTTAAGTATATTTTAACATTGAACTAACTACCAAAAAATATTTGACTTTGACAATGAATTATACTTTTAGACTAGGTATTTTTATATTAAATCTTATATTACTTAAAACATAATATTAAATACCCTTCCGCTCGCGAAGAAAAATTCAGCTGTCCCATTTGCGCGAGACGTTTTTGCGAGTAAAATCGACGACCTTGATAAAAACGACCATAACTTGTAAACCACTATACGCATAATACAAAGAAGAACTGTAAAATGATCGCATTGAAATTTGTCATATAAAACATTATAACCTTATCTCGTAAATCAATTAAGATAATAATGGCGACAAATTACAAATTTGGCGAAGTGAAAAAACTCGCATATTTGTCATTTCGATGTTTTTATCACAAAATACGAAAGTCTATGCGGAAATTGTATTTACAGTTATGTTCTTTATTAAATGCTTTACCAAAACCATTATTTTGTTTTACTTCTTTGCATACAAAAATATTTAGTTTTTCAGTCATAATAACCAAGAAAAATTTGATGTCTCCTCGTAAAATTTTTTTTTTTTAATTTTGTATTTCTGACTACTTAGGGACTTTATTTATATGAAATTCTTTCATAATAACTTTTCCACTACACTACACTTCTTATAAAATCATACCAGACCTTTGAGCTTTGTCTGATATTACAGAAAAATCCAAACTTTTGCGAGTCGGTGACGAAAATTTGGTATTAACTTTGACAAGTCATAATACAAAAGTGGATAAAGTTTTTCAAATATATTGTGTTATTATGTGCTTATTATATGTCCAATAACTAATTATTATACTCTAAAGAGTCACATTTCATAGAAAAACTATAGGAAATCACGCTCAAAATATGGTAATTCTTCCATACTAATTACGTAAACAAATAGGTATGCGCACCCCGCGATTTCGCGAATATCGATAAAATTAGGCAACGCGCCTGTCTATGCAATATCGCCGCGGTGCGTTCTTATTTGATTAGGCAAATTCGGAGTGTGATTTTCTAGTTTCTTCTATGAAATGTGACTGGAGTATAATAATTAGTTATTGGACATCTAATAAGCGTCAAGTTTTCAATACATTCGAAAAACTTCTAACCACTTTTGTATGCCTTTGCAATTATTATGAAATCAGACTATCGCGGTTGCTTCACATTATAGCTTTATAAACGAATTTACCGCGTGAAGTGTGTAGCACCCAAAGTTTCGGCGACGTTGCCCAGGGTAGACTGGACAGCGGCGGCTGCAACGTCGCCGAAACGTTGGTGTCCAAACTTTACGTGGTAAATTCGTTTTTTAACCACATTTGTATCATGCCTTTGCAATTATTATGAAATCAAAGATTATCGCGGTTGTTTGACATTATAAATAGCTTTATAAACGAATTTACCGCGTGAACTTTGTGGCACCCGACGTTTCGGCGACGTTGCAGCAGCCGTTGTCCAGAGTAGACTGGACAGCGGCCGCTGCAACATCGCCGAAACGTCGGGTGCTACAAACTTCACGCGGTATATTCGTTTTTTAACCACTTTTGTAGAATTATTATTATTATTAAAATTTCCTAGAAGAAAACTCAACAAACCAATTTTTTTTTATTTACTAAATTTCCAGTACAAAATTTTACAATAAGTCATTTGATAAAAATAAAACAAACATGTCATAAAAATAAACAAAACAATTATACCGACTAAAATAAAAACTTTCATCAGTTGGTATATTTGGTATACAATTATTCGTTTCTTTATATACAAAAGAAACATAGAAAAATATAACAAAAAAATCTAAGTGAAAAAAGTTGACGAGATTGGATTTTATCATTTATTTTTTATGCGACTTATGCTTTAAATTTTTATTATTGGTACTAAATTTCCAGTACAAAATAGTACATGCACGTTTAAAAATTGCCACATTTGATAAAAATTTATAATGTATCACAAAAAAAAGTGCATAACACACATCACGTTACATCGTTGAAATATAATGATACATATAATCGAGTAATGGAGTTTCATCAAAATTCCTTGTAATTCAACAAAATTTCGAGTGAAACGTCGTTATTATAGTAATAACGTCGTCTATAAAACAGTAATAACAAAACGCCGCCCGTCGGTCTCCGCCGCGCGCCGGCTCTCCCGCGTCCGCCGTTACTCGCCCCGCCGCCGCTAGAGGTCGTCTGAAAATTAAAACAATATTATTAGTTCTCACGTCCTGTCTAAATTTCAATTCAATTTCAAAAACCTAATTCTGTTGTAGTGATCGAAAATTCCCCGACCACAAATTTCCGTTTCTTTATTCCATCATAACTTCTAAACGCTTAAGACCAATTTAAAAATCTGCGGTATTACTAGAATCGTTATGTCATCCCGAGTGTCATAGGGTACCTCAATCTAAAAATATTAAGTAAGTAGTTGTCTAAATGTCCAAATATCAATAGGTTAAAATAAATACATCGACGGTGGAAAGGAAAAATTTACTAAACGACAATTTGGGCGATATTGAGTTATATATATCACTAGAATCATAAAAAAATCCTGCGTCGATTAGTCCCACTCTCAAACTGCTGGGGTAGTTTTTGTTGTCGCTTGGTATTTTATATTTTGTTGATTATTTACAGTTTTCGGCAACCAAGCGACAAAAAATTTGGTCAGTTCTTTAAAATGATCAAAAAAGTCACCTGTCGGTTGACTGGAAGATATTGAGTTGGTTGACTGGAAGATATTGGGTTGGTTGACTGGAAGATATTGTGTTGGTTGACTGGAAGATATTGTAATGTAGCAATAAGTCCGCCATTGTACCTTATTTTTTATTGTGCAATAAAGAGATTTTCATTAATTCATTTATTCATCTTAGCAATCTTTATGTTAGTTTAGATTTGAAGAATACATTATATTACATTTTCGTCGTGTACAATTGACGGCTAAAAACCGCTGCTCTTGGACGTGTCAAAATAATTGTTCACCTGCGATGCGAGTTTACCTACAATTGATCTTTTGGCCCGAGCTAAACGAAAGCGTTCGCTACCGGAAAGCTGCATAGTTAGACGGTGTCGACTACAACGGGCGAACCCGTCACCCCAGGCTGATATAACGATATGTGATCGTTCTTTCAGCCGCGGGATGAGCGTAGAAGACGCACCGGGCAGTTGACTCAGCGGGCAGACCAAGCGCCTCCGCTATCAGTTACTGCCAAATTTTTTCCTGGTATCAAACTATCTCCTGGTATCGGGTAGCCGAATGATCAAATAGAGTCGTCAACTACAACGGGCGAGCCCGTCACCTCAGGAAGTTTTAACGTATAGTCATTCTATCTCCCGTGAAGTGAGCGCAGAAGACTTGGACAAAACAGTCCACCGTCGTCGTCCGATCGGGTAGCCGATGGTCGTTTCAAGAGCAGTCGCCGTAAGGTCAAAATAAAATTCAAAATTAAATTAATAAGTACTGACCTTATGAAGCTCGGCGACGAAAGCGAGACGGGGGCTGCATAGACGTGGAACGGCAAGCGCGCAACATATCTGAAAAATAAAACAAAATACTTCTTAGGAGGATCGTTGATAATCTGACCAACCTTAGAAGAATAGTCCGGTCTCTCCGCTGTTGACCGTTGAGGGAGTTAATGGGCCCTAGCTGAGGTGGCCACGAAGACCCATTCTGTTCAGGGTTGGTCACACTCACGGGTCGACACCTATCCGACGGCCTCCACTCATGAAGTGCGAGCCCGGGTAGGACTCTGGCCTTATTTATTTATTTATTTATTTATTTATTTATTTTCATAACAAATCAACATTACAGTTTCTACCAATCCGTTGATATGCAATATACACATAAATATAAAAAAAAATAATAGAATTCTTACAAGTACATACATAACATGTTTAAATAAGCGTTAAATACAAATACCGGCATTAAGAATAGAAAAACTTACAAACTTACAGTACATAAGAGTGAAAACAGTTTATATTATTCTGCCATAAACAAGTAGCGCAATGCCCACACCTTGAAGAGATGCGGGCTCGCTGTAAAAATATCAAAGTCTGGCGCTGTCGAACATAGCGCATTTATGTGCCGCAAAGCTCGTGTAAGCAGACTCCATCGACTTAGGTTGGTGCGCGAGGACGGCTCCGCAAATAGATTATGAATGCGAGCACGATTATAATTGTCCGGGACAAAGAGACAAACCTTCGCTAGCATGCTAGGATTATCAACTCTTCCCCTAATCAGCTTGAATTCCCCTAACTTATGGTCAGTTTGCCCTAGGAATCAAACTTCTGGCGCGTCTGGACGGTCTGCGCACCGTGCGGCATAAGCCAATCGACTGTGCACTCTGACTAACAACTTGGGTTGTCGACTACAACGGGCGAACCCGTCACCCCAGGCTGGTATAACGATATGTGATCGTTCTTTCAGCCGCGGGATGAGAGTAGAAGCCGCACCGGGCAGTTGACTCAGCGGGCAGACCAAGCGCCTCCGCTATCAGTTACTGCCAAATTTTTTCCTGGTATCAAACTATCTCCTGGTATCGGGTAGTCGAATGATCAAATAGAGTCGTCAAAATTTTTTTACGTATTTTTTTGTTGTTTTATATCGATAGAAATCCAAGCCTTCTCTACAGACATTGAGAAATCTCGGTTTTTGCCGCCAAGATATAAACTATGAAAACGTGGTTGCATTTGTAAACGACGTGTAAATACCAAAATACATCTAATTCCTTGAGTATATACCTCCTAAATTGAATAATAACGATTTTATAAGCGAAATAAACCAATATTATTACTACATTCGCCAGATTTCATTCGTTTCGAAAAAATTTTCGCTGCGACGCCATCGAGAATGCGATACGTCACTTCACAAATTTACTAAAAACTACGTGAAAAAAAGGAAATGGCTTTCTCCAATCGGTAATTATCATTCCTACACAATTTTAGAATGCATTTAACTCACTTTTACGGGTAAAATCCAACTAAAAACACTTAAAATCACAATAATTGTAGCGCGTCGCTTAGCACTCGTTCGGCGCTTTGTGTCGCTGTCACAGCGGAAAGTTCCACGACGTTTGGAGGGTTGCAATATCTCATACAGCTTTTATCGCATGATACTATCGTAGAATTTAATAGTAACGAATCTTTGGCTATTTTCTGGCATCATACGATAAAATAAAGAAAATCGTTCTATTTTTAAATGGATTTTTTCGCAAACGGCCCCCATCGTGTCGTCATCACTGGACCAAATGGACGCCTTTCATTTCAGTGTATTAAAACTTGCATCCCCAAAAGGACGCCTTTCATTTGAAGGGTTAATGACTGTTTCTTTCATTTCTCACATATAACTTTATTTATATTATTTAATCGAATTTTATATTATATTTATTGCCGATTTAATAATGGAATTGCATTTTATTTATTATATATTTTTAATATTTTTTTATTATTATTATTTTTTATTTTATTCTGAAGACCACATTTTAGGGCAATTTAGTGTCATTAGCTTTTTACTAAAACTTGTACATTTGTAGGCAACCAAGCAATCAAGCAAACTTGATTGTAATATTGGAGTCCTGTCCACCCTAGAACGGGCTAGTCCCAGTTGGGTGACAGAAACAAATAAGCAAAAGGTTAAGGTTTTGCCATTCGGTTCCTGTTATTTTTGTAAGCTAATCAATGTTTTATAGTAATTAATTCTTAAATAAATAAATAATAAATAAATAAATAAATAAACGAACGAAACATTTTAGTGAGATAGTTAGCTATAGCGCCGAAGATCAAATAAATAAATACGGAAAGAGTGCAACCTATTAGTCTATCTAAACATTAAATGCGTAATTTTTATGTGTTCAAAACCTGTATAACAAAGGAAAAAAAATAATCTTCATGTAAATACTACTAAAATAATACGATCTACGATTTAAAAATTTGTTTATTATATTACTATTTTATTTCGCGATAGGATACAGTATAGGCGTATTTAGAGCGCCATCTATAATTCGCCGTCTTACTGCCATGCCACGAAGCCCGCTATATTAAACATAAAAGAATATTTATCAATGTTTAAAACCATGAGTATCATCTACACATTGCGCTTCGTAGTTAAATGCTAGCTACATCTATCTAATACCATATACCTATAACCACTGTTAGTATCGGACTTCATCATTTTAGGTCACCAATTCACTACGCCTTCACATGACTTGAGAATAAAACAAATTTCGTTGATTGCACTGGCGATATTGGCGAACCTGGGCTTGATCCCGTCTGCAAAGTCATATATTCGGACCGCCACGCTCGACAAAACAGTGGTTGTTTAAATGCGAAGTACACGTACAAAAACGCTACGTTTCTTCGCTAAATGGTATTTCATCAAATTTTAATTTAATCCGTTTTTTTACTGCTTTTTGCCACTTATATCCAATTTAAGCAGAACAACGCGTTTTATAAGAAATAATCCCATACGTGAAATTAAACACACTTTTAACATTGGGCACTTTCAGAACTCGATTTCAGCTGTATCCTGGTGTGCAATTTCGATGGAATTAAATATTTACTTTACGAGCCTACCAAGCGACGAGGAGGTAAACTATTCTGAAGGCGCAAAATTCCCCCCCCCCCCTCCCCGAGACGATTAAGACTATTTCCAGACTGAAGTCTGTCTATGTGTCTGTCAGTCTATCTGAATGAATTCCTTCATGATACCACCGTCCGATTGAGCTGAAATTTGACGTGTAGGCCACTTGGTCATGGCAAGAGTTCAGAAGATTGTGCTTGAAATCGGTCCAGCAGAGGGCGCTCTAGTCATAGTTAAATCATGATATATTACATAGAGACATGAAATTCGGTAAACATGTACCTTGTTGCACCGCAATCACATTGCGATATTTTGGTTGGAAGGCCCTAAAAAGGCCTATAAATCCTTTTGGTTGGAAGGCCCTATAAGGCCCTAAAAAGCGGCGAAGCTTGCAATGCGTGGTTCGTTCGAAATTTGAATTCGAAGGCTCAAGGAGACCTGCATTTGCGAATTGATTTTTACATTGAATTAGATGACGCGCTTTCGAAATTTAAATTTGATCTAAATATTTATACCAGCTGATTGTTTCAGTTTTTGTTTTCAAATTTGAGACACGGTTCATATAAATAATAGCTTTCACTTAATATGTACTGATTCAATAGTACGGAATTTTCCGCCTCTGTGCAATGGATTTGTTATTGGCTGTCCATCGATAGTGATGAAACTGTACATATCTTAGCTGATTTCCAACATTCAGTCAACCCATCTCGTTTCCAGTTTTGACATCACTGTCATTTTGTCGCTCGTAACCCTCAAGTACCTCGTAAGCCATAACTAATACTGGTTATTCGTTGCGGTTTTACGGCGATATTTCTTTTACGATCCTTCAGCACGATATGTGACGTTACACGATATTTTGTGCAATATCGTTTCCCATAAAAAAAGATATATATTGACAAAGGAAAAATCAGGAACAACATATATTTGATTATACAGAAGGTTTCTTGCACTACAATCTAATTGATATACATGTCATGTCGAATTCGCGCGTTAATACGACATGATACCTGGGAACGACCATATCTGAGGAATTTTAGTTTTATGAGTTTTTTAAAAAATATAAGCATTAATTTTAAAAAGTTTCTAGGTGAATCACTCGATAAGGGACCAATTTAAAATTTGGACTCAAAAAAGATGCACATTGCCTTGGACATTAAGGCTTTAAACTGAATTCGAAAACTTTCAGGCGCGTTTACTCCTACAATGTAAGGGGTAAGTGTGTTTTATAATAATTTCAATTTATTGACTGGGCACTAATTGTCTAGGGCAGCACTTAGCGACATTTTTTTTTATTTAGGTTTTAAATTAATTACAATTAATTAAAATGTGAGAGCGCTCTGAGAGTTACGCTAACTATGCTTTGCCATTAACACCCTTATACCACCACTGCGCAAAGATAGTTATTCTGTGCTATCGCTGCGATTGACCGTTTAGTATGCGTCTGTTTTCCGGCGCTAGCGGACGTGGAATCTGCGCTTGACGCTTCGTCAACGCTGGATTTTTATTGGTCAAACCTTACAAAATTGACTCCGCCTATTTTTTCGCATGTCCGACCGTTTCGGATATTTTTCTGAGGTGTCATGTCGCCTTAAACCACCTGATCGCTTTACTAGAGGAGAGAAATTTGACTACTCACTTTACACTTATGGGCGTCTACGTAGACGTAGACGCAAATAATGTATACTGGTGTGGTCTAGTAACCTAACCTAACATATCAATTTATCATATAACATATGCCAAGAAGCCATCAAGAGGACGGAATATCGCTCACTTTGATGTCGTATATATCATTGAAATATCGCTCATTTATAATATTCATTCATAGAATCGAAGAAAATGCTGAGACTAAAACTATTGTCTAATATGAGATGACCACGAATTGATAAGGAGTGCGGTATGGTGCGCTTAGTATGTGGAGGATGGCAACTGTGTAGTGCAATAGAGTTGGTGATTACGCGGCTTTATGTGCAATGAGGTTTTTAGAATTCCATCGACAAGAACTAGATTCACATCTAGAAATGACACTCGTTTGATTGAAAAGTTAAAAGCGAAGTCAATAGTGGTTTTTTTTAAATTTCTCTCTCACACAGACCCACACACACATACAGTGATAGACAAATTACGCCATACATTCTTTCTTTCGCCCATTCGCTCATACACACTACATAATAATTATTTACATTCATTTTTAATTCGATTACATTGAAAATTATATTATAACTAGTAATATGCACATTTTATGTATAATTGACTATTTAAATTTGATAATCCTCTGACCATTTCAATTTGTTTTATTTTCTATTTATTATAATTCCTTTTTCCGTCCATAATTATTTCCATTTTATTATTTCACTATTTATTATTTACCTTTTTCGTGTTATTGAAATTATTCACTCCCCCTTCGAAGCCATAGAATTTGAGTTGCCGAAATCGCGGTTTTAGATATTTTTCATAAGATGGAGTTGATTATTTTCCTGGAGAGACGAAGATCTTTAAAAAGGTGAAACAGAGATTTAGCTGGCAGACCACGAGCGCCAACTTCCACCGCGTGAAGGTGAACAGTGAAGCCGTTTCGGGTGACAGCATTTGCGAGATCATGGTATTTATTTAATTTGTACTCGTGGTCTTTTGGGATATTTGATTCCCATGGAACAGTTAATTCTACGATAAGGGCCATCTTCCGAGATAGAGAGCAAAGAGTTATATCTGGATGCAGGGCTGTGCATCCGAGACTTTCAGAGAATTTATACTGCTTAGAGACCGAATCGACCTTCAGAATCCAATCTGAAGCTTTCTCGATTATTGAGAAAGGTTTTGTAGTGAAACGTTTTTTGCCTTTAGAGCCATCCCGCACAAACTGTAATGGGGGTTTGGAGGGTACTGTCATACCCTTGTTGGCACGAGCCACCGAGAGGCTAATTACCTCGCGAATAACTGCAAGGACTTTGTCGTGGCGGTAAGTGTATCGTCCTTGATCTAAGGCCACCTTGCAGCCAGCTAGAATATGCCTGGCTGTGCAGGGGTATTGCTATAAATGGGGCATGAACTATCCTCGGCAAAGCTCTAAGAGCGAAGTCACTGGGGTCTGGAAGCGTATGGTGAAAAGCATTTCAATATAATTTCAGGATCTCTGGCGGCCAGTCATACAACATTACTTTCCAGTGCATTGGAGGAGGAATGCAAAAGTCTGCAATTGTTGTCCAATCACTCTGGCATTGAAGGACAATAGCGTGAGCCATACTATTGCTGTCGTAATCTCCCCGCAAGAGAGACTTCTTCAAGTCCACATCGCTCATGGTTGTACTGCCATACCCCAGAGCATTGCAGTTCCGGCTGATTTTGCAGCCTTTTAATTTCTGAAGTCCTTCACAATAGGTAGTGTCACACACTGCTCATAGCGCGTCTCCTGTAGTCATTGCGCACAGTTTAAACTGCGAATTCATTTGCACAACAGTCACTAGTCATTAGCAGTGACCTTTCGCAGTGAACTTGATGCAGCGAACCGCACTGACCGCAGCCCGTTGCATCCTGGCGCTTGCAGCTGCGATAGCCAGTGGAATAATAAACATTTGGCAATTTTCCACTCGGAATATGCGGTTAGCGGTTTAACCTGTTAAGCTTTTAATGCCATTATTATTAGATTTTCCACATGACTGTCTCAGTCTTCCACCGGTGCCTTCCCCGCAATTTAAATATATTACTATTGCGTTTATATCTCATTTTACATACTCTCTTGAAAGAAGTACTCTCTTTAGCCTACCTAGTTAGGTTAGGTATGCCTTTTTTGATGCTCGTTATATTTGATTTTGTTATCTTAAATATATATCTATCTTTATATATGTTATATTATAAAGGGCTCTCTAGATGATCAACCATGCTTGTCAAGCATCGGGTCTCGGGCGGGGAGAGAATCGTGAACCGCAGGAAATATGCAACTATTTTTTTTTATATTTATTAAAAATGCCTAATTTTTGTAGTTTTAGATCAGGTGGCCAGGTTGATTAGACGTAATTGATTGATGAATGACGTGATTCCCTGGTATAAAATACAAAATTCGGAATTTTTAGTAAATAATAAAAAAAAATATTTGCATATTTCCCTCCCAGCCCGCGACGCGAGGCTTGACAAGCATGCTTGCTCGTCCGGAGAGCCCTTTACATAAATACATGTAAATTAAAGTAATCATTTAGAGCATCGTTTCCCAAAATGGTTTCGCGGAACCTACGCCAGATCACTGTAAATTCCATGGACTAATGTGAAGAGACACATTGGGCCCGATTGCGTTTCTTTGTATACTAAAGCTAAAATTAGTCCAAGCGAACGATACACAGAAATACGTTAGAGCAGAATGTGAAACGAACGATCGTCGATAAATAATACCTGCCGAACTTATACTCGTCCGAATAAATTCGAACATATTTCGTGCGGTGTAAGATTTGACCTTGGCGGGCAGTTTTAATACGAAAAAGTGACAACCGGTCATCTCACACTCCGCTCTAGCGTATTGCCCTGTCTCGTTCACACGGAGTAATTTCCGATTTTAGTTCACGAAGAAACACAATCGAGCCCATTATGTGTGTATGAGTAATTTAACAGAACTCATGAAATTCTTGAGATAAACTTTTCATACACTAAGAAGGTAAAAGACCGAGTAAAAATCATAACGATGTCAACAATTTGTTAACTATAAGAGACAAAATTTTAACAAAAAAAAACCGACTCCAAATTTTTGTATAAGTGCAGGAACCATGTCATGGTGCAACTTACAACAGGCTATCATAATTGAATACGTATACAAAATTTCGTATCTTTGCTGTTGACCGTTGAGGAGTTTCCTCGTTAGAAGCCAACCATGGGTACCGCAGTCCTGTCTTTGTAAAACTTAGATCGGACTGTCGTAATTGAATGCATATACAGAATTTCGTGTTTTATGCTGTTGATCGTTGAGGAGTCCCGTCGTCAGGAAACAACCCTGGGTGCAGCAGTCATGGGGAGTTAATGGGCCCTTGCTGATGTGGCCACGAAGACCTATTCTGTCCAGGGTTGGTCACACTCACGGGTCAACACCTATCCGACGGCCTCCACGCATGAAATGCGAGCCAGGGTAGGACTCTGGCCTTGGTCAGTTTCCCCTGGGAATCAAACTTCTTGCGCTCCTGGACGGTCTGCGCACCGTGCGGCTTAAGCCAATCGACTGTGCACTCTGACTAATAGTCGGGGGAGTCTGGAAGCTGTACTGTTTCCTATAGAGCGGGAGTGGTTGCGGACCTTACGGCGACTGCTCTTGAAACGACCATCGGCCATCCGATCCTGGGTGAACAGCCGGGCAAAGGACGCTGTGGTCCGCGATAGATTCGGTGTACACCGTTTCACCGCTTCGTAAGGGAGAGGACCGCGCAAGCGACCTCGAACTCGTAACCAATCGAGAGACCGGAGTAATCTGGTCACAATTGGAAGTAAGGGCGTGAGTGTCGGCCCGCCAGGTAACATTCCTGGCTATCTCGCGGTTAAGGCGTTGGCCTCTTACGGGCTTGTGACGTAGCTAGATGGTGGACTGTTTCGTCCCCAAGTCTTCTACGCTCACTCCAGGGAGATAGAACGACTAATCGTTAAAACTTCCTGAGGTGACGGGCTCGCCCGCTGTAGTCGACAACCCAAGTTGCAGCAGTCATATGATGGTGAAACTTAGCACGAGTTATAATAACTGAATGCCTATACAAAATTTTGTGTCTGTGCTGTAGACCGTTGAGGAGTCCCCTCGTCAGGAGCCAACCCTATCTGTAGAATCTATGACCTTACCATAAAAGTTTATCGTAAAAAGAGCATTGTCATCGGAACTGAACCAACATGTAAATTTTCAACTTTATATGATAATATTTGAGGAATTCCCTCAATCCCTCATGGACTCCATCACCATAACAGGATTTTGATAAAAATGAGACTAATCTGGAAGGATATAATTTATGCAGGTAATAGAAAGTATGAAGATTTTTGCAGGTAATAGAAAGTTCATCCTTCTTGAAAATTGAGGATTAGGAATCAATTCTGATTTTACTCCCATCATTACTGCCTATCACATCATTCAAAATCGGTTTTTTCGTATACAAATTTAGGCTGTCTGATATAAATACGCAAATCAAGAAAATAATTATCTATAAAACAATTGAAAAAAATCATGATATATAAAATTCATCGTTTTGTTAAAGATCGCATTGATGTCTAAAATATTTCCATCCACTTGCAATCAGCTATTGACGAAATTCGCAGTTTTTAAAAATAGACTCCAATAGTTCCGTTTAAAAGATTCACACAGGTTAATAGTTTTTTCCAAGGCGATTTTTGATTTTCAAACCACTTTTTTTATTTTCAATAGTTTTTTTTCAAAGCACCTTATCGTAGAGAGAATACATATCGTATCTCCGTCCTTTTCCAGTCTGTGATCATTTCACATAGAGAAATAATCAATATTTGTGATTTTATACGGGGTGTTTCAACCGGCCGGGATTTTTTTTAGTGGGTGAATCAGTACAATGTAGTAAGCAACTGTTAATAAAAAAAATGAAAAAAAAATTTTTTTTTCCATTTTTTTTTATTAACAGTTGCCTACTACATTGTACTGATTCACCCACTAAAAAAATTGCCTGTCTAGTAAAAATATCCACACAATAAAATGACAAGAATTGACTAGATTTGGTTTTTGTATAGTAAGTTAATACTCGCGCTATATCGCGCAATTCACAAGCAGTAATCGTTTTGTGAAAATATATCACAATAAGGAGCGAATTTCACTCTACGCATGGCGAAAATTTCACGGTCATACACCTAAAGGCAAGTGACAAAGCAATAGTTAAATATCATACTAAATTACTCAAAATCTACATATTGAATATTATCTAGTCTAGACAACAGGCCAGGCATAACCTAATTACAGCAGTGACTCTCAACTTTCGGCCGTAATGTCTTGCGAAGTATGTGGTAAAGGTTTAAACAAAAGTGCTTCGGCTCCGATTTGCTGCGAATGCAACATTAAATTCCCCCAGATTGCGCTGGTCTCCCACACATTGAGTTTATGCAATTAAATTACGAAAGGGGAGACCTCCCTAAATTTTTGGGTTGCCGAACCGGCGATGCCTCTTCGGCGGCTTTATTAAAGTAAGGATCTTGATCCATATCGGAGAATATCAAAATAATCAAGCAGTAGCTCATAGGACTATCCTGTCTAGGTTAAGATATTAGAGAAATTAACTCTGATATCGAGACATTCTAAAACCCATTGCCATCCTTTATTAATACGGCAATTCAAAACATCGAGGCAAGGTTTGTAGATAGTTGAAATTGCGAAAATATGGCGTATTGTCAAAACAAGTACAATATCTAGAACCAAAAATACAAAAAAATAGAGAGGTATGATAACAAAATAGATCAGTGTGATATATTTCACAATCTAGAAATTAGATTAAAGCAGCTTAGCGTAGACTAAGAAAGAAAACAAGAAAGACGTCATGGAATTCGTATGTAATACCATTGATTGTAATACTCTCAACGTCTCTGCGAGCCTTAACTAGGACAGCCAAAATCTACAGCCTGGTAGACCTAAGGCTATCATCACAAAATTGAATGATAATAAAATCAAAGATGAAATTATGTCGACCACTCGAACACGCAATGGTTTAAAAACGAGCAACATCGGTATTCGTGGAAGCAACATAAACATCTCTATCAACAAACAATTGACGCCCTACAACAGCACTCTTATGAAGAATACTCGCGACCTAGCTAATAAGATGACTATTTGCCATGCCTGTGAAGATCGGGAGAAACACGTCGGGTCTTCTCCGCTGGCCATTTCCAACCTGGAAGATCTGAAAATCTAAGTCTACAAATTAATGGCACGATCACAGTAAGCCATCACTATACCGACGTTGACATACTATTAGGTTCATTCGGAAGCAACAGAGTCTGTGCAGAGGAGGTACATACAGATGCTAATCTATAAAACCAGTCTAAAACGCATTCTGCTCTTAAAAGAGCGTTTAAACTACTTTAAATGTTTTACTTTTAAGAGGAGAAGATAGTGCAGAAGCCTAACATTTCTCTACAAACTCCTTAACAGATGGCTACTCAATAGCTTTATTAGGAGCATTAAATTTCAACGAACAATCCAGGCGACTAAGATAACACTTAACAATTAACATTAATATTTGGCAGAAAATCAATATTCCCACAGTTTTACTGAAGTGCATGCCGGTTATAAAACACCATGACCAATAGTAATGATAATATTCATGTTTTCAACCTGAGACCCCTAACAATTACAGTGTGTTTTTAAAACAAAGAAATATTAGGGCCATATTTCACCAAATTCGTTGTTAATATTTTATTTCTTAATTTATTGGCAATTTTATTTCTAAAATGGTAACTTTAATGATAATTTTAAGGATCTGTTTTTTTATTTCCCGGCTCGCCAACCGACAAGGAGGAAAAGTATTGTGAACAAGTTAAAAAAAATCGATATGAAAACGGAAATATCAATTTTGATCCCTCCTGAAACGATTAAGACCATTTCCAGATTAAAATCTGACTGTCTGTCTGCCTGTGTGTATTCTTCCACGGTAACGAAGAAACGCTTAATCAGTTTGAGGTGAAGTTTGGCATGGAGGCATCATTTCGTCATGGAAAGAGTTGAAAAGATTGTGGTTGAAATCGGTCCACCAGGGGGGCGTACTAGTCATATTTCAATATCGAAATTTTGGACTTAGAAACTTGAAATTTGGCACACAGATGCCTTGTTAGGCCAAAATCACATTGTGACATTTTGGGAGAAATATCTCATAAACAAGGTATGTACATAAAAAATAGTCATTTCTATTAATCAATTATTAACGCCGCCTGTTAACGCTTAGCCAAGAAAGGAACCGCGCCGTCTGGGGCAATTTTAACGGAACCCAACCTGGTTAGTCCGCCGGGCGAGAGAGGGCGCTCGTCGTCTATTAATGAAAATATTATTCAGATGAAAGCAGTCCTTGGCTACTTGCCGGGAAGTCTTAGGGTGACACGACGGATTTTTTCTTTTTGCTGTAATTTAATGGTCTACTGAATTGAAATAATTTCAGGTAATTTTAATCACTACATAACAAATAATTTCTTTTATTTTTATAATATTAATTGATCTCAATTTTGTTGATAATAATAACTTTTATATTAATAATTTTTAACGAATCGTCAGTGGAACGTCATAAGCGATAATATAGTATGCCGAGGTCACATGGATTATGTGCTCTAAAAAAAGGTTTTGTGAAAATATTGGTAATGATGAATGTATCTGTTAAAGTATTGTGTATTCTAAATAAAAAAAAATATTAAAATAGCAATAACATACTTGAGATTCAACATATTGTTTAACTATTCCCGCTTAATTTTACTATGCGTATTTCATAGTATAATAATTATTATTATTTTATGTATTTCATCTTCATGTAATGTCGCTTAAATTCAAACTACTACCAAACCTGTCCTCACAACTTCTATACACTTACATTTCCAATAAATTATTACAGTAAATATAAAATCATCTGATATAAAACGTATGGTACTAATTCTTTAGAGCGAAAATAATATTACAACAGCCCGCGAACGCAGCTTGAAAATACCTGAAATTGTATAATTGACTGAAAAATACACTAAAGTAGCATACTATCTCTACGCAGTTTCTCAACAGAAACGTTGATAGGCATCCAATACTTCATTGGCACGGGCAATGAAGTCAACAATTATTGATGCGTCGCGTCTTCTCATTTTCCCACAAGGTGAAACAATACTTCATGGCGAGCGCAGTGTTCTTACAGACTTAATATTCGATATTATAAAGTTTGTTTGTTTGTTTCTACTCTTTATTGTGAAATGTCACAATTGGCGGGTATACCACCTCTTACAACCAACCTTACTATGACGTGTTTATATATATATCTGTGCGTGTAACATGTGTGTATGTGTGCGTCTTGTTATTGCATTCGATTGAAATAATTAAAAATGCAATTCCGTTAATTGCATCTCAACGGAAAATGATGACCCAGCCGGGAATCGAACCCGTCAATCAATCATCGTTGCACGCCAAACTTGGTACTTCCATACGATCATGTATCAGCTATTCAATGTTCTATTCAATGTGCTATTTTAAATGTTCGTTAGAGCGTCTTTCGACCTCTCCAAAATAACTTTTAAAATCAAAATTATATTCATGGTAACCTTTTAATTCCCATTTTTTTTTTCAGCGTAATTATGTAACGTAGATATAATATATCCTTTAAAATATGTAGTTATCATCATTAGTCGAGGAATTTTTGACGTTGGAAGCCTGTGCAGCAACGCATTAATTAACACGAAAAATGACGTCCTGTTAATATTTATCATGGATAACTTTACGTGGTATACTTACGCGTCTGTTGGCATCAGGATGTAACACAGCCCATATAGTATACAGAGAAATTATACGAAACATCTACTAGGAAAATCTATGAAATTATGAGTGTATTGCCAATGTTAAGACAAAAATACCTCACTAACAAGTTTATCAAAAAAAATGTTAATTAGTTCTTAATTAGAGTATGCAGATCATTAATCAGGATTCGACTAAATTTTAATCGACATTGTAACCTCATTCCAAACATAAAATTGAAAATTCTTCCCGTGCGAAGCCGGAGAGGGCAGCTTGTATATAAATACACTGGCGCAATATTCTGCCAGACCAAATTGGTGACCCTGTACGAGGACGCAAGATCGACGGCGCGCCTGAATCGGACTAACGAGCAAGGTCTACAACTCGTCAGACACTCAACGGACCAACAGGACATCCTAAAGATCTTCGCAACCTAAGGAAAAATGAATACGGAAGACATTCCTAGCGGCACGGCCGGAAGCAGCAGGCAAGTGCAGGACATCGCTCCGCTGAGCATCAACTCGAGGATACCGACGTTCTGGCATCAGGAACCACGGCTATGGTTCGCACACGTGGAGATCCTGCTCGCAACACAGAAATGCAGCGACGCAGACAGATTCAGCTGTGTAATCACACAGTTAGACAGGACGGCGCTGCGGGAGGTAGGAGACTTACTGCTACAACCGCCTACCCACAACAAGTTCGAAGCGATCAAGACCCGATTAATCAGCGTTTTTGGGGAATCAGAGACACAACAGCTGCAAAAATTACTCCATGAGACTGAGCTGGGAAGTGACAAGCCGTCGCAGTTAATGAGACGAATGAAAGGGCTCAACAGAGGGAAGATACCCGATGAGACCATTAAAGCGATGTGGCTCGGTCATCTACCTACGACGATCAGGACGTTTTTGTCGATAAATACTGAGAGCAACCTGGACGTCCTAGCGGACTTAGCTGATCGAATGATGGACCCAACGCTATACTGAGGGAGAGAGACAGAGAGAATGAGAAAGGAACCTTTCAGACAGGGAGAGGAGGAGAGGAAATTAGCTGGAAGAAAACTCCCATACTGCGGCAAGGTCCTGAAAGTGAGCATCAACAAATATATACACGCACCGGACGGCGAGCAGGGGGCGACCGCGAGACACGACCGAACAGAGCAGTGGCGAGCGCCACACTGGCGTTCGCGGCGGCAGACAGCGAGGCGACGGGCCGACGCGACAGAGGAGAGCAAGCGGAGGGGGAGCGAGAAAGCGATGGGCGGTCGAGACGAGGTCGCTGGCCGTGTGATATAAATAGAAGCAGCTAATGTAGGTCAACCATTCTACTGAAACAAATTACGCTCGCGTTATCACGTATTATTGTACATTTTTGTAAAGAGGAAAAATATATTTTTACACAACAGTTTATCGCGGTTTTTTCTATCACGTTCTTCGACTCACGATAGAGACGCGGAATTGGTCTGTCTGTGGATTTTCCAAATGTAATGATGAAACCTTTCTCATGATGTGTTGCCTCCCGATATTGCAAAACACACTTTCCATATCAAAAACAGTCATGGAACGATAACTAATCATAGCAGAGTGACGAGGGCAAAAGTATCTCAAATTAATGTGTAGGTTAGGATAACATTATGCTCTTGGCTTTATATTCTACAGTAAGTACAAAGTAATATCCACGAGCCGTAGTTACATAGGCTAACACAGTCCTGGCCTTATAGTTAAGTAAAGTGAAAGATGTTAAGAGAAAAAGAGCTTACATCGATAACTGTCACCATGCTTCAACAGAAGGATAGGATTCCGGGCCAATGCCGTCTACCGATGTTGGTGCAATTCATATCGTTTGTAAAAGTAGTAAAATGCATACAATATGGCAATTTATTATTAATCGAAATGCGATTATCTGTAGTCTGATAAAGATATAGAACTATATTCTACTTGTATATAACGATGGGTCATCCCTGCTCCAGGGAGAGGACCGTGCAAGCGACCTCGAACTCGTAACCAGTCGAGAGACCGGAGTAATTTGGTCGCAACTGGAAGTAAGGGCGTGAGCGTAAGCCCGCTGGGTAACATACCTACCTGGTTATCTCGCGGATAAGGCGTTGGTATCTTACGCGCATGTGGCGTAGCTTGACGGTGGACTGTTTTTGTCCTAACCTAAGTCTTCTGCGGAACCTAAGTCTTCTGCGGTCACTTCACGGGAGATAGAACTACCAATCGTTAAAACTTCCTGAGGTAACTCCTCAACAGTCAATAGCACAGACCCCAAATTTTGTATACTCATTCAGTTATGATAGCCCGTTCTAAGTTTTATAATGACATGGCTGCTGCACCCAGGGTTTGCTACAAACGAGGAAACTCCTCAACGGCCAACAGCACAGGCACAAAATTTTGTATATATATTCAATTACGAAAGCCCATTCTAAGTATCACCAAGGACTGCGGCACCCAGGGTTGGCTTCCAAAGAAGGAACTCCTCAACGGTCAACAGCACACACATAAAATTTTGTATACGCATTCAATTATGATAGCCCGTTCTAAGTATCAGCCATATCACAATGACATGACTGCTGCACTTATTAAAAAAAATGGAGTCGGTTTTTCTTTTTGTTAAAATTTTGTTTATTATATCTTTGTATTGTTAGAACCTCAGTAAATATATTATTGCGCGTGATTTGTCAATGCGGGCGCCATATGCAGTCGCACTGCTCATACCGCCCTAGGGACGCTATGTCATATTTTATCGACCTTCTAATAGCCTCTTTACCTCACTTAAAATTGTACTACTTCATAAGAAATTGTAATTAATAGTGTCGCAAATATTATTATTCATTATGTACTATAAGGTGTATTCTTTATGTACTATAAGGTGTATTCATTATGTATTCTGTATTCATTATGTACTGTAAGGTGTATTCTTACTACGGTTATCTGGTAATCAACATTGTATAATTGAAACATTGGCTTGGGACATCAATTCATTTGTTACTAACAACGGATAAACGATTCCACCATGAACA
This sequence comes from Micropterix aruncella, assembly GCA_944548615.1. Classification (NCBI taxonomy): domain Eukaryota; kingdom Metazoa; phylum Arthropoda; class Insecta; order Lepidoptera; family Micropterigidae; genus Micropterix; species Micropterix aruncella. The sequence continues at coordinate 22,812,035 of OX155955.1, read as the reverse complement.
GTTCTAATTAACCTACATAAAATAAAATTAAACACTAAGCATTTCCTTCTCCTGTAACTGGAATGGCTTTTCTAATGTATAAATCCAAGTGGCTACTTTTGAGAAAAAGAATCTACAAAAACGAGTTTTCCTTGATGTTGTTGTTTATTTTTTTCACGGTTCGTAGTCAAGGTAAAGTAACTTTTTATAATGATATATATTTACCTAAACCCATACGCGTACAAAATAATGGATATAGTGGAAAACTTTCCACTGTTGTGTTTAAATGAATTTTCAAAAAAACTTCTTGTAGAAAATAAAATATTCCACAATTATCTTTAATAGACATCAGCGAGGCCAGACGTTTTTGTTTGTATAATTCTAGATTTACCTAATTGCCGTTTTTACACACTGGCTAATTTGAACATAGATCACTTCGATTTAAGTGGTACTTCCAAATTACAAAACATTTTAATTCAAAGCCACTTTGTACCTTTCACAAAATCAGTTATTGGCTTGTCATTCTGTCATTTGTTATTGCTCGGATATTTTCGCACGTGCAATCCTGAAGATTAAAAATTCACAGTATTTTTGAATAGGAGGTCCTGAGCCGGTTTTTTGTTATGGCGTGAACTGTCAAGGACAGCAAAAAAATGATGGAGAAATTTGGTGATTATACAACCGAGCTTGGTCAATCGCTCTTTGCCACTGCTTATGCACGATAACGCACAACCAAACATTTCCCCGACAATTTTACATCACAGGCATATCCTATTAAAATGCACCCAGAGGTCAATATTCAATTATTTAAATATATATTAATCGTATAAATTTTTGCTCTAAAATCTCCTACATAGTATGACAATTTCACAGATAAAGATCTAATATTACCTAATTTTAATAATAAACATGGCTCCTAATTCTATTTCTATCAAAGATTTTCAAGATCCATAGACTAAAGTAATCATCAAAATTCACCCTCTGAGCCTAATTCTATATGTATCTATATTACGCTTCAGTGAGTGTCCGTCATTATAATAATGATGCTGTCATAAAAGTCTTGAAGCTGCGGCAGCCCCATTATTACGTAAAGATTTTTCAATGTCAATTGAGGTTATATGTGAGGGAACACGGTAGAGTAAGAGCAAGTTAATAGTTTACTAAATTATTTTAGGTTTGAGTAACTTCAAAATGGTGTAATAAATATTAATCTATACTAGTATTATAAAGAGGTAAAGTTTGTGACGTTGTAGGAAGTAATCTCTGGATCTACTGAACCGATTTTGAAAATTCTTTTACCAATAGAAAGCGACGTTATTTGTGAGTGTCATAGGCTATATATTAATCCATAAAACGAAAAGACTTTTTCGGAAAAAGCGGTCGAAAGAAAACGTTTCTAACGAACGCTGCCTTAACGATGAGAGATATATGATTTAAGTTCTAGAGAAAAGTTGTAGAGCTTGATAATGCCTACAAAAAAGTCAGCCACAGCATATGTTTAACTTTTATATGTAAGTAACAAAAAGTAGTATTTTATATTAAAAAAAAAATTAATTCGTTAGGTCATATTATCAACAATTATGAATTATTATCAAAATAAGTAAATTTATCGTCTCAAGTGTTTAAAACAAAAGACTTTCCCTTTTACTGCATAAATAGTTAAAGAGATAATACGACATAGGTATGGAACCGCGACCGTGTCGTCTATCTATACTTCTATACTAATATTATAAAGAGGTAAAGTTTGTGACGTTGTAAGAAGTAATCTCTGGATCTACTGAACCGATTTTGAAAATTCTTTTACCAATAGAAAGTCACGTTATTTGTGAGTGTCATAGGCTATATATTAATCCGAAAACCGAAAAGACTTTTTCGTGGTAGTCGGATTTCCAAAGTAACTCGAAAAAAACGGTCGAAAGAAAATGTTTCTAACGAACGCTGCCTTAACTATGAGAGATATATGATTAAGTTCTAAAGAAAAGTTGTAGAGCTTGATAATGCCTACAAAAAAGTCAGCGACAGCATATGTCTAACTTTTATATTAAGGTAACAAAAAGTAGTATTTTATATTAAAAAAAATATTTAAATCATTAGGTCATGTTTATTGGTTATATTATCAACAATTATTATAAATTATTATCAAAATAAGTAAATTTATCGTCTCAAGTATTTAAAACAAAAGACTTTTCAATTTTAGTGCATAGAATTTCACTTTTACTGCATGGTTAAAGAGATAAGACACTCACAAATAAGACAGACATTCACAAGAAGACACTCACAAATAACGGTAATATAGTCAAATTGGCATGCAAATACATATAATACATACATATGCAGTAAAAATATAACCCTTCTTTTGGCAGTCAGGAAATAAATCATAGCACTCAGTACTAACCAAACCACACTCATAATTTCATCACAAGTAAAAAGTTTTACTGCCCAACGAAGTGGGCACGGGTCAGCTAGTATATGATTACAGAACAGTAGGATTAATTTATAGTCGATAGCATAGTTTTATTATAAACTAGGATATAAGCCTATTTTGATTTTTGATGGGGTAGGTGCATAGGAGCCGGGTTTTAATGTAAGTAAGTATTAACTGATTCCATTAATCGATTGCCGAACTTCAAACTACAAATTAGCAATGGCTATTGATCTATTGTCCAATTCGAAAAATCGAATGAATTAGAGGATTAAATTAGCCAGCAGATGGAATACCTACTTCCGTATTTTTCAAAGGAAAACCAAGTGCCAATCTTTATACCTTTATGATACTGCACCCTTCACACGGTCAAATTAGGATTTCCTCGAAACTCACGAATGTCTATTAACTTATTTGTTTCGATGGGTAGATATGTAAATTTAAAAAAATCAACCTTTATTACCGTGTTAAGGGGTAAATTCGCAACGCCCTGGAAAACTACAGTAGTAAAAGAAGCTTAATCCTATAGTAAAATTCACTAAATAGGCTATTGTCTTAAAAAAGGGGCTAAGTTAAAAAAATAAATTAAACAAAAAAAAATCTCAGATGTAAAACAGAATTCCGTTATGTCGGCGTAAGTTATATTCGGTATAAGAACATATATTTTAAGAACTATGTATCTAATTATAAAACACCAAAACTAAATTAATAAAATAATAAAAGAAACTATTATAATATTCAGCCATCATTTTCATCATTTCATCCATAATTCATTCAGCCATCTTTCATTCTTCAGCCATTCTTCCATTCAGCCATTCTTCAGCCATCATTTTCATTGTCAGTATAAAAAAAAACTCAGCTTTTTATAGATCGCAGTTTATGTCGTCTCTGTCCAATTTCTACATGCAGCATCAACGATACAATCCAATGATCTCGTTCAAGGAAAACCAACGTCCAAATAAACAGGATCAAATCTGCACTTAATCACAATTTGGCAGAATAAAATAAATATTTTTTCCAATTTTTAAGTAGTCATTTTTACAAGTAGGTCTTTTTTTGAGTAATCATTATTTCAATTAAATAGAGATATTTTTGATGATTTGTGCTGTTTCCACTATACAGAATTGCATTTATAAAGTGTTTGGTTACATTAAGTCGATTTACCAAAAATACTGAAGTTTCCGGTATTTTTGGATTTCTATTGTATTTTATTTTAATGTCAAGAGAATTTTTATGTCTTCAGATCGATGAATGTTCAGATCATGGAAATGTTTATATATTTTTTTAGTTGGATATAAAAGAATATTCGTTGCGGTTTCCTTCATAATAAGGTCTATCTTTTGTCTATTTTAGTCCCAATTGCGTTGAGCAAACGATTGGCATATTGAACTAAATTAAAGTGTCCAATTAATTAACCGATTCTATTCATCCCCTCTTCTCATTTTCAATGTCTGCCGATCATAATTAATGATATATACAATCTAATTTACTTTGCGAACCGCAAAATTGTTTTAATCACGTCGTTCCAGTTATCATGATTATCTATCTTGAAATTCTTACGGAGTTATAATTTATTTAATTAGTGGCACTAGCTAGAAAGTTTAATTGAAACTTAAAGTTTTGATTTGTGGTCGAGCTTATAATATGATTGATTATTTAAAAAAATGAACATAAAAGTTAATCCACTATTTCGGTTGCTATTATTATTGTAGCAGATTCAGATTGGACGTTATTTTAGAAATTGTAATAATAATTTAAGTCGCACATCATGTTGGTTTATTACTTGTTGTTGTAGTTGGTAAGTTAGAAAAATAACCCAGCACGTTTTAATAAAAACCGCTAGCTATGTGCGTAGGGGATGGTCCTCTATCAATTCGGCTAAGCACCCACACGAAATTCCCACGTTAAGTATAGGTGGATTAAAAAAAATACAATATTTTGAATTTTTGTTTTTTTTTTCGATGTCTATGAGTCATAAATAAAAAGGGAAAGTATCGTTAAAGCTGATATTTTTTCTATAATTTCGTCCTAACTTACCATGTTCCAACTCTTATACTTTTGTATTTAATCGGATGGCAAATGTCATCGTTTAAAAAGTCTGTTTTTCTTACATATTTGAAAAAAATGCTTTCTCACTTTTTAATATTTTATTGTAGAAGAAAATTCTTAGAGACAAACGTATAGAGCATTATTTGTAGACTAGAAATACCACGTTAAAAGTTTATGGGTTTCAGAAAATTTCATTAAAATTTCATGCATATTAAAAATTTTGTTTGTTTGCTAAGAGCATAAATCCTGCATTTGTTGATAAAGGAATAGCGACTTGGTATGGTTGTAGAGAGAAAGGTTCTCTACCAACTTGGCTAAGGAAAATGCCCACGGAAAAATGCCGCTCTAAATACAGGTGGCCTAAAAACATTCATATTTGTTGTTTATTTGCTTTTTCTCGAAAACATGAGCCGTAACCGAAAATGTAAAAATAACTCAATCGCTTAATGGGAAGTGGGTGTAAATGAAATAAACAAATACCTGAATTTAATTTGCAAACACTATACTAAAACGTAAAAACTATACATTTAAGGTTGTACATAACAACAGCTTCCATTGCAGGAACCTAGACCTGTGAACTTCCTCTTCGTGCAACTGCAGCGACTTTCCAGGTATTATCCGTTGTGCACCTGCTCTGCACCAGCTCCAGACAGGCTCGTTAGGCTATACAATGGTGGTCTATACTGGCACTTAGAAGTGCTAACTACAACGGTCGAACCCGTCGCCCCGGGAAGATTTAACGAAATATCGTTAAAACTTCCTGGGGCGACGCTCCTATCATTAAAACTTCTACGCTGACCTCACGGGATACAGAACGATCAATAGATCGTTCGGGAATTCGCCAAATAAACTCTTTTTTGCAAACTTTAGATAACAAATATTTTATTACCATTATACAACTAAATATTGAAATACTCTGTTTTGCTTCATATATTATTAACTAGCTGACCCGCCAAACTTCATACCGCCTAACAGTCAATGAATGTCGTGTTACAGATTAGCTGAACTTACGTTATGATTTTGTGAAAGTAATACAACAAATACAAAATAAATATTAAGTTCACTACCTACTTTACAAAGATTATAACACAAAAAGAAATATTAAAGTACAAACATTAGGTATATCAATCGCGTGTCAGCAAGACATGATTGAATTAAACTATTTACATATTGTGCAGCATGGGATGCACTCGATTTAATTCTCTTCATTGGAGCGCCTTGTGATATACGACATTTTTTGTTTTTTTATCATGCGCAAGAACAAATAAAGCGAATGATTTGCCGACAAGTGAACATGCCGCATATAACTGACCATGAGAAAAAAGGGATTTACATTTTGAATGGGAAAATGTTTTTCTTTTGTTTAAATTTTTCACCAACTTTCTAATTATCGTTTTTAATAGCTATTCTGCTATTCGGGACGGAGACAAATACTACAAATCAAAAACTATGAAAATCGGTTCAGCCGTTCTCGAGTTATGTGTTCGAACAAACCCGACTTTGTTTTATATATATATAGATATGCCAAAAAATTCAAATAGCTATAGAAATCTAAAAGTATTTAGAAGGAACCATATAAACTGGTAGAATTGTATATGTATTACAACTAATGCTCCCCAAATTTTCTCTTAAAACATTCCTCTAAAATAAAGTATTAAAAAGATATGAAGCAAAGTTTCTCAAAAAACCTAAGATTTAAAAAATATTAAAACAATGATAGTTTGCCAGACGATTATCTCTAAACGTATAATAGTTGGAATGTTATAAATTATGGCGAACTTGAGGAAAATTTTATGATCCTTATCTTTGCCGTTTGCAATTTTAGCTAGGGCTAATAGTTTTGAAGAAAAAAGGGAAACAAATAAAAAAAGGGACGGTTTTGAGCCACCACGTGCTTAGCGTGGCATTTATCGACCCGTGGGTCCCAATCCAGATGACCATCGCCTCTACACCCATACAAAGTGGATTTACTGCAACAAAAATGCAATTCGGATCTTAATTCGTTCCTTAACAAGCCAACTATTGCAGCATTCTTTTGAATATCGGAAGATCTTTATTTACTTATTGCTTGAATAATGTATCACTTGACGTCGGGCTATTATGGGACTTATCTTCTCAATGTAATGAATAAAAATTAATAAATAGTCTTGTTTATTACCAATGAATTAATGGCCAGCTATATTTAGAATCAATTCAATTCTAAGATAAGCATGGGTATTTCCAGATGACTTTTCGATAGATGCTGCAATGTGCGATAATGTCCAGCATCATATACCTATAATTATTATTAGTGAAAATTTATAAATAAACTAGTAGCATTGATTATACACGGGGTTAGAACGGGGTTAGAATGCTTAAGTATTCTGGTCTAGGAATTTGAAATAATCGTTTTTTTACTTACTAAAGTTTAGACCTTTAGAAAAATGTTCTCTAAAGGATTTTTCAAAATTCGAATCATTTTCGGAGTAACAGCGAATTTTGTGATGTAGCAAATAAACCGATCGTGCCGGAACGAATCGATCAAAAGACCCTCGTACTACAATTTAATCCCCCGACTTCATGATTATGAAGCTAGCTAGTACAGCTCGCTTAGCTATAAGAACCTCTGAAATTATAAAGTAGAACCAAATGTGAGGATTAAGTAACATTATCTGAGTTACGCTCCCGAAACTTTGTCTCAAACTTTAAACGCTTTTTTCTCGAAACTACTTTTTTCGACATAGTTGGCACGACATCTCAAGTTCTACTTAAACGATTTATTTGAAATTTAGTGGACATCATCTTTGCTTACCTCTCTGTATTCTTAACCATGGATTTAGAAAAAAAAGCAATATAAAAAAATGGAAAAATAAAAAAACGGTGGATTTTTTTTATCGTCTCCATTTTGCGAAAAAAATGCCTTTTACCCATGGTCCGGGCCATAGCGACGTCCTGACCAATCAAGATTTTTTTGTTTCTCTTTATTTCATGGGTTCACACTACAAGGGTTGGAAACATGTCAACCAGAACGCACCTTTTATTTTTTAATTTTTAAACTTTTTTTCAATAATTTTTTTGTATCCTTGAAACATCAATAAACATTTTGTAAAAAAAATGGATTGTAAAAATGTTATTTTATTTTATCCTACTCGGAAAAACGCCTAAAATGTAGGTATCTAGACCAGAATACCTTCTTAATTCAGTACTATGTTTTGGCAGCAAGGATTTTTATACTATCAACGTATAGATGGCACTCGCATTTCCAATCATTAATTAATCTTCTATTATGTTTAATATGGCGGCGTTCGTGGTTTGGCTGTATGGCGGTGCACTATACGTTATCCTATACGTTATCCCATCCCGAAATTAAATAATAATACATTAACAAACCAATTTATAAATCATAGCTTTTAATATTTTAATATTATTTACGTAAAGATATTAATTTTTAATTTAGTATAGAGGTTTTAATACGTATAAATTACGCACAATTATGTTCAGATAGACTAATATTTAACATTCATTTCTCCGAATTATTTCTGTAATATAATCAACCTATAAAAATACTAATAATGGTATTAATCGTTGGATGTTATTATTGCTATCATTGGTTACATTATTGGGTTTATATGATCAATCAACTAGATCTGCCAAATACAACAAGCGAACCCGTCACCTCAGGAAGTTTTTACGAAATTTAAATGTTCTGTCTCCCGTGAGGTGAGCGCAGAAGACTTAGGACAAAACATTCCACCGTCAATCTCAACCACATGCCCGTGAGAGGCCAACGCCTTATCCGCTAGATAAGGTATGTTACCCAGCGGGCTGACACTCGCGCCTTTACTTCCAGTTACAATCAGATTACTCCGGTCTCCAACCTGGTTACGAGTTCGAGGTCGCTTTCGCGGTCCTCTCCCTTACGTAGCGGTAAAACAGTGTCTACCGAATCTATCGGGGACCACGGCATCCTTTGCCAGGCTGTTCACCCGGAATTGGGTAGACGATGGTCGTTTCAACAACCACCCCCGCTCTCATGAGCAGTGGCGGATACACATGGGGGGCGCGCGTCCCCCCTTTGATGTGGGGCCAGCGCCAAGCGCGATTCACGCCCGCCTGCAAATCGATCTACACCGGGAGCTAATGGGCCCAGTGGAGTTGGGCCATTATGACCCATGTGTTAGGATCGGCACAACTCACAGCTAAGCACCCATCCGGTAGTCTCCACGCGGAAGTGCGAGCCCGTGTAGGTGTGCCTGTGGGCCAGTTCCCCTGAAAATCGCTATTCGGCGGTTTGCGCACCGTGCGGCGTCAGCCAATCGACTATGCATTCCGACTGATAAACGGGGGCGCCTGGAATTCGGTTTTGTTTCCTAGAGAGTGGGATCGGTTGTTAACCTTACGGTAACTGCTTTTGAAACGACCGATTCGGCCACACTATCTCGAGTGGTAGGCGGGCTATGGGCGCCGTGGTTCACGATAGAAGGCCGCGCAAGCGACCTTCAACCCTTAACCAGTCGGGAGGCCGAAGAAATCTGGCCTAAACTGGTAGTAAGGGCGCGAGGCCGCCAGCTGATTGCAAATCCATGTCTTGCGGTAAGGCGTTTGCTTCTTACGAGCGGTGGCGTAACTAGACAGTGGACTGTTTCGTCACAAAGTTTTCTACGCTCACCTCGCGGGAGACAGAACGATCAAAATCGTTAAAACATCCTGGGGTGACGTAGTATCCATGTATACGCAATTTATTCGTCAGTCAAGTAGTTGTACCTGCATATGTTAGCCTTTGCATGTGATTTGATGATTTTTTATTACACCCATAGCTCAAGATGTCTTTTAGCGCCCTCCCCCCCCCCCCTTTTAGTTTTTTCTGTATCCGCGGCTGTCAATCAGTCCTTTATAAGATAGCATTCATTATCAATCTTATTATAGATGGCAAAATAAATTGCTATTAGTTCATCGGACAATGCTAACAGCGCCACGTGCATGTCGCCGACGTAGAAGGGTTGCTTTAACGTACTATGGCATTGAGCAATCTAATACCCTATATAATAAATGCTAGTATTAAAGCTAGCAATAGTGGTAAGATGAAATAGAGTAGTTTATATATAGTAGTAATTTGACGTGTAATACTAGTAAGACGAAAATTACTTTTCAAAACACTAGTGCTGTTCTTGGATCGGTTTGTCTATGGGAGCCTTGATTTAATCAGGTCATCTACGTGACGAATAAAACTAATCGGCGAAATAACTTTTCAAGGCGGGTAATTCTTTTAAAAATTACAGCACCTTAAGTTGTCAGTCAGCTTTAAATTTTGCAACTCCTGAACGCGTAGTCAAATTTCAAAAATACGTTCGGTAATCTATTTTTCGTTTAAATTTGGATAGCTAATAATATGTTGGTGGCCGCATGGAAGAAAGTGTGTTTTCTGAGTCATCCGCTTGTATACTTCATTTCTATCTTAGGTACGGCTCTTGCAAATGATGAATAAAACAGGTCGGCGCAAGGATTTTTAAAATCGGATAACGCATTTTTGATATACGACAGACAGATTTTTGTCATTATCTTGTTGTAAATGCAAGACACTCGCGTCTGACTTATTTGGGTATTTGTTTTTTGCGATTAAAATGTAAGTTTTAAAATTACTCGGGCATACTATCTAAAAATAATATTATCAAGTGCATTTTGGAAAATACCTCCTAAATTTGCACGATTGCAGCATAGTATACTACGTTATTTATTATTCTGTAAGTAAACTTATAAAATCAAATTTGATTTCCATTAGTCCTATTTGGAAAATAGCAGCGGCATCTGTCATATCGTGGTAGACTTTTTAAAGCGAATGTCACAGCGCCCTCCATCGACGATCAATAGCGCTGAGGTTCCAGGTTCCGCTAAACCCGATTGGTACGATACTTGACGTGTAGGTAGCGTTGGTTGGAAATATTCACTAATTAGGTGAAAAGTTAAATCGTCCATACAGACACTGAGAGGCGTTCTAATGAAACGGCTGCCAGTGGAAACCGGATGTGCGGAATCGGTGAAAGCATTTCGACTGATCGCCATTCGGAGCGTGACGTAATTTCCGGTCCATGGGCGAATGTGAAATTTAGATTACTCGCCTTGGACGGTGTCGCTGACGGTCATAGGCTACTTGTTCGGTAATAAAGAGACCAACAACTCAATCATATCTTTAAACATGAGCTAGGGTAAGAAGTGAATTTATTTATTGATTTTGTACGTGGATTCGATTCGAAGACTTCCAGCTGGTAGCATAAAACAACATAACAGAACAATAAAATAAATTCGAATAAAATCGCACGCTTTGTATTTATAATTTATTAAATTGATCTTTTACATTAAAAAAAATAATAATATTTAGATTATTAAGTTACAGTCACGACACATTGTCCATCGACACAGTCACTGGGCTGTGTCGATGGACAAGTTTGGTAGTTTATAGTTCCTAGTCTTGATTAATTGTATACCGTACTATTGGTATTATACGGCGGTGCCCGTGTTATATCCCTGCTCAAATACCTATGTATACCGCATATATTTTCGTCGTGATCGGTTGAACGGTATACAAATTGATGTGCAGCAACGCTACCGAGTGGTGAGTTACAACAAAGGAAATAGCTCGAAAATGTTATGAGTTCTCTAATATCTATGTATACTCATTTTCATGGCGATCGGTTGAGCGGTATAGAAGTTGATGAGGGGTAGCGCCATTTGCTGGCGAGTTACAATAAACTCGATAGCGCGAAAATACTATGCGGAGTCAAATGTGTAGGTATACCAATTTTCATGGCGATTGGTTGAGCGGTATAGAAGTTGACGTGCTGCAGCGTTATCTGGTTTCGAGTCACAATAAAGATAATAGCCCGAAAATATTATGCGGGCTCCAATGTCTATGTATACCAATTTTCATGGCGATCGGTTAAGCGGTATAGAAATTGATGTGCTACAGTGCTATCTGGTGGAGAGTATATTATGTGTGCTTAAATGTATAGATATTCCAATTTTCATAGCGATCGGTTGAGTGGTATAGTAGTTGATGTGATGCAGCGCCATCTATTGGTTATAACAAAGCGGATAACATTATATATGTATGCCTAAACACTTGCCAAGGTTGTTACATACTAATTATATTCTTAGTCGAAAATAGCTTCATATTTTGTGACTACATAACGGTTTCGTGCAGCTTGGGCCATAAAATCCATTTTGTTCTCGGATCGGCCCAACTCATGATACAGCTTATATTCAGAAGCCTCCTCGTTTGGAAGACAACCCCGGGTAAGACTCTCGCGTCTCAGGACTCGCGGCTGGGGAATCGGTTTCTCCTGGTGGGATTGCCTCCTGGCGCTACTGGACGGTTTGTGCACCGTTCGGCGACGCCAATCGGTTATGCACTCTGACTAATTAATTGCTGAAGGAGTCTGGATACTATGGAAATATACTGAATCCTAAGCAACGGGGGTGGATGTTGACCTATCGTCAACCTTTCTTGAAATGACTGTTAGGCTACCTGATCGTAAATTCAGAGCCGGGCAAAAGATGACTTTGGTCAGCGATATATTCAAACTTAATCACCGCTGAACATACGGCAGGTAAAGATCGCGCAAGTGACTTCGGACTCATGACCAGTCGGGAGGTTGGAGGTATCCTGATGGTTAATTCCAGGCTGCCCGCTGGGTATCTTTCCCGGTGCCTCGCCATAAGGCGTTGGCCTCAGTCGGGCATGTTGGCATAGCTAGACAGTAGATTTGTATTGTCTTTAACTCTTCTACGCTCATCCCACGGCTGAAAGAACGAACACATATCGTTATATCAGCTTGGGGTGACGGGTTCGCCAGTTGTAGCCGACACCGCCCAACCTACTACATATGAGGATCCTAAAGTTCCTCTTAGGTCCTAGTCCTCAATACAGAATATCAGAGCCATTATTCCTAAAAGTGGAGGCTATCTAAAATTTATAAAATAATCGGAACGAAGGAATAACGAGAGACAGATTATTTTTATATTTTTTGTCATCAATAAACCGGATGATCGTTGCGTAACACGAGGATGCACAATAATGAGATCTCAGTATCCTCTTCGAAAGCGGATGCCCCGCATTATTTGTGCTAAGAGGAAACCGCTCGAGTTTTCTCAGCAAAATTATAATTACATGCTAAGATGTGACGTCAGGCTTCGTTTTGGATTGCGTGACTGATGTATCCTCTTACAGGGATTTGTCACGATATTCTATGATACAAAGTGATTCGCGAAAGCAAATAACGATTACTTCCAAGATATAGAAGAATTTAACCAAAGACTTTTATAAATTGAATATATGAATGGACCAGAACATGGATGAACATTAGGACAAGCTATATGAACAAGAACATTATAACAAAAGCTAATGGACTCAAAAGAGGTTTAAGAGACTTTTAGCGGCATGTAGTAATTTTTGGGATCCCATACGATACCAAAGCTTTTAAACGGAACCTTGCAAGTGATGTATTACTATGATTATTATTACGGTGAATGTCCCCAATCGATACTCAGTAAATCGCCATATGCATAACGTCGGGTATTTTCGACTTCTTTTACTTAATACGTCCATTTTTTTACTTTCTTCTGTAATGCACAAATATTTGACCGTAATCGCTTTACCTCTATATTGTGCTGGCTTGGTTGCATGTTTGTGTACACAAATACTTTCCGTCCTATTTTTTTCATCTACCGTATCTGTATTTTTACTGGGGCACTCGTTAACGCTTACAGCCGTATTCACAGTCGATACTTAAGTACACCTTAAGGGAACACTAACTCGAGTGACACTTAAGTACCACCCACAAAATTGCTATTCATAGTCGTTACTTAAGGGCTCCCTTCAGTGAGTATGCACTTAAGGGACCCTCAAGTAATTGTATTCAGTTCTAATTCGAAACTAATACATTCCTATTACTCGGTCTATAGAGTTTTCGTTGTCTTTGAACAAAATGATTGTGCTCTATGGTTGAAAAAACCCTTCGGTGCATCAGCTGTTGTCACTGACGTTTGCTCGACGTCGGAGTATTTTTCTTGTCGGTTTCTTGATCGATTTCCTCGATGCGCTCTTTCGTCTTTTTCGTTTTGCCTTTTGCTAGTTCGCTTCCTTTTGCGCCGAATTTCGATGCAGAATTTCTTTACCTAGGAATTAGGAAAAAATATGGGTAGAAATAATAGCTGTGGTTGACATTGTATGGCTAATTGCCGGTGGCAAAGAATTTCAGTGCCAGCACTAACTGCATCAGGCGGAATCGGAAATCCGCGGTTTTCGTTAAAACCCAACAGAGTCAGAAAACATTTGAATGGCGAGGAAATGTTATTTAAACTCTCCAGGAGAGTAGAAGTCAAGGAGATTGTTGAAATCCCTTACGTAACGACGAGTGCGACGCGGTAAATACAGCTTATACAATCGGCCAAATGATTATCATAGAGTTATAGAAATCATGGATTTTAATCACAAAAACACGCATTAATTATTGGAATACTCAACGCGCACTCGCCAAAGTGAGCTCGAGACCACACTTGAATTTGACAGTTCAAAACTTAAGAAATGTCGGCCATTTTAGCTTCCTCGACACTCAAGTATTGTCTCTGAATACAAAAATGTATGGAAGATGCCTCCCTTAAGGGCACACTCGAGTAACCTACTTGAGTGCTTACTTAAATAACATTTGCGTATGGTTTCTGAATAGTAATCTGACAAGTTAGGGCACACTTGAGTTGAGGGATCCCTTGAGTGTCGACTCTGAATACGGCTGTTAATCACGACTTGAATATTTCGCAAAACGCCTGATTTCCGTACGACAAGCAACATTAAAAAATTCAAGCGCGGGGAATAACTAATTATTAGATTTATTAAATGTTGCTGAGATATCTCAGAACCATCAAGCTATGATCAAGTTTCTAGACACCGAATTATACCTACAAAACGAATATATTTTGTGTTGTCCAAATAATTGCTTATTTAAAAATAAATTACTCTTCTAATTTTCTTTTAGGTGACTTTATCTTAATAATATTAAAATCACAGTATTTTAGGTATAATTATTTTATTTCTCCATGTCCACACTCTATTTTACTTATACCTCCAAATTGACCTATTAGTGTTATTTTAATAAACTACAGTTGATTAACTCTCGACTTTAATTTATTATGCAGCTGTAGAAATATTAAAAGAGTAAAAAAATATTTTCAGGATTTACCATGAGTAAAACATGCTTCTACACCCTCCTTCATGTGGTCACTAAAATAATCCTCGCGTATTCATCATATATGTTAATACTATAGGGATTTACCGTACCTCGATCTAGTTGGAGACATGCGGCACAAACACGAATGCCACTCGAGATGCACGACAACACTTGAGCATCTCGCCATTATACTTAAGTTTAAATTAACAAGATCTAAAGGAGGTTTTCCTTTTATTCAACGTCTGTATGGAATCGGATTGGAGGCGACATTACCGTCAAATATATTAAGTTGCTTCAAAATTAAATATAAGCAAATAGTTATGCTTGACGATCAAGTTTAAGGGTATGGTCCTGGAAATCACGTCAGGTGATCTTCCCCATTTGCAGCGTTTGAGACTCATCGAATGGCCTTTATCGTTATTAATATATATTTTTTAGAATTCTGCAAATAAAAATAAATAAATAAATGTTTCGTGCGATTCATAAAGATGAATTAATGGAATCAATGAAATCGACCAAAGGGTCTACGCATGTATGATCATGTGTCCGAATTTAAGACTCAATTAAAATGCCTGCCCAAACGCCAAAAGAGAAATGTTTACCTACCGGCAGCGCCAGATTTCTCGGTACCTCGCCCACGTGATCAGATCACACGTTTTGCATTTATTGGACACCAATGCGCTGAAACCAAAAAAGCATAAAAATCCTAATCCTTTAAAGGATTGTATCTATTTTTAATTTTAATGAATTGGTGTTCAATAAATGCAATACGTGTGATCTGAGTATATGGGTGAGGGATCGGGAAATTCGGCGCGGCCTTTACTTACACTCGTTTTTGCATTCTCTCGTTGTCTTCATCATCCTATCTTTAAGACCTCTTCGATCCATTATCTTCCCACTTTCTACAGCTTTGCTAGGGCTCTCTTTGCTGGCAATCTTTTGAAAATATTACACGACTGACTTTTTTCACATACCTAGGGGTTCATGCTTAGGCCTTCGGATTTGTCTCCTGGATAACTTAAAGGACACACCTTCTGTTGAATCTTTTACAGTTAGGTTTAAACAATACTACCTTTCTCAGATTTTGGTAATCAGTTCTTTTCCTTTTTTCTCTTCTTCTCTCCATTTCAAACTGAAACTTCCTGGGCATAAATTACTACTTTTTTTTTACTTTTTAGTTTTTAGTAGTCTCGTAAATTAGTAACTCTGTTATGTGTTTATTGTTATTATGCCAACTGTTAACTGTTGAATATTGGCAGGGAGCAATAGCCTCTTTGTGAAAGAATTATATATTACATGTAATACCCAGAAGTATATAAAGTACCCTGAAAGTATAATACTTTTGGTCAGCGCACCTATACATTCATTGCCCCAAGGTATATCAATGCTCTTCCTGGTGACACAAAATTGGCGTAAAATAAGACCTACTTTAAAAGAGTATGTAAAACATCCCAATCTGAAACTGTTTACTCTCATTTTATGTTTGCATTACTACTAAAAAAAATACCTATCAAGAGTTTTACATTTGTTATTATTTAAAAAATCAAATGCGTTTTTCTCAATATTAACTTTTCCCGACATATAATATTTGCGCTTTAACCCATCGATATGTAAATCATACGGCTTAATGTTCCCAATTACGACGGATACTTTCTAGCACTTAAAAGTGAGCAGATTGTGGACTTTGAGCAGTGGAAAGTGCCAAACGTCTTAGAGCGTTTATGCGGCTAGACAACTTCAAACAACCTACTATTTTGAACAATCACTTCGGATTATAAATCATGGCATTAGCGCCGCTGCGCGCTGTTGCCATCTCTACCGATTCACAATGAAGAAGAAATTGTTTTACGGCTTTGTTAAAAAAATGTTTTTACAATCAACTTATTGTTAGAGATACAGCCTAAAATTACTTGCATTGCATATATTATTCTTTGTTTTGGCGGCCTTGAAATAGGGACACATAAAATCTACTTTAAAATTAATTCAGAACTATGTATATTGAAATAAGGAAGGAAACTATTCTCGATGCACTGAGGCTGAAGAAGATCTAACAATTTAAACTATGAGATCTGGCAGGTTATTTAAAAATCCTCCAGAAACCTAAGGAGATAAAGACCGATGACACAGTTAAAGACATCACACTATCAGAGCACAATTTGACCGAATCGTTTGAAGTTTTTATACCGAAGCTCCAATTTTGGGATAAGGGACAACCCGACTTTGAAAACGGATCACTGGTATTGTATATAGCGGATCAAAAATAAACAGGAAATCAGGGATAGGTGTAATTTGGACCTTAGTTCGAATCGCCGAGGCCATGGAAATGACAGCGACCATATTTCAGGCAGAAATTCTGGCCATAGAAACTTGTTTCCAGTTAAATCAAAGCAAAATGCTTGTGCAGCGCTGGAATCTATGTAATCTCAGATGGACAAGCATACTGACAAAAATATTGGATTAATTCTTATATTACCATTTTGCTATTACGGTTTTATACAGAATAACGATATTTCAGTCGTAATTTTATTGTTTCGTCGAAACTCTATTACTCGATTATACTCGTATGTACCAACATTTTCCTTACGGATAATACCAAAATAACAGTATATTGTAGTTTCAACATGATTCATGTGTCCGACTATAACCGTACGTATACTACTACATGCTGTTAGAAACGAAATCCCAAGGTCGCGACGCAATGAAATAACATTATGTTTTACGTCCATTTATATAATGGAAGTAGCGCTGTTCGTTCGCAGAAATCTACGATTTTTTAGTGAATGGTGTGCTTCACCACTATCCAACAAGATCCCGTAGCATGCTACGTTCGGTAAGTCATGCATTATCCAAGTCGGAGAGGCTAGCCTATATCGCCGGCCCAGCGGTTTACAACAAACTCAGCGAGCACATTAGGCAGGCGCAATCTCTTGACGTGTTTAAGAGACGCCTTAAGAGGTACCTCACAGACAAGGCGTTTTACTCACTGGAGGAATATTACTCGAGTGAAGTTTAAAATGTTTTTGGTGGCTAAATTGTTTAATGATCTCTTTGCATTTTGTCTTGTATTTCCTCTTTCTACATTATTCTTGTGTTGTTTTCGTTTTATTTCGTTTATTTTTATTTTTCTTTACGATAAAAAAAATGTTAGTTTTCTAATATGTATAGATGTTTGCTAATCTATGGATGTTTGAAAAACTTGTATACAATTATATTAATAAAATGAATATGAATATGAATATAACATTACGATAGGGTAGCTACCGTCACGCCAACACCGTAACGCATGATGCTTTTCTAGATTTTCCTGCACGATTTATAATAATATATACCGAATATCATAGCCCTTCAGTTATAAATATTAAAATATTTTTTTTTATGGCTGGAAATTGCATAGGTCTTAAACCATGTTGTGGTGTGACTGAAAACCTCTTTGCGTAACAAATCCGATCCTGTGGCAGAAGAGTAAATTCCAAATACTTGGATGAAATTCCAGGACAATACAAGCGAAAAGATTGAAATTACCTTCTCTCACCAAATGTAATCTAAGGCTAATATCGACATTTTCGCCGGTTACTGTCCAGTGAACTACTTTTTGAAAAACATGGGAATCGCTGAGGATGAAATATGCAGATTTTGTAAAGACAATTCTTAAGCGGTAAAGATCCCAATATGTATATGTTGTGGTACTACTATAAGGTTTTGAATATTTATTATTATTATTTTCATAATACAACAGCTATTTTTGTAATTCAAAATGTTGTATATGAATGCTAAGTCTGCACCTGTCAACGTTTTTCAATGTTTCAAGTTTTCAATTTCGAATATGAATGAAAGTAATCGAAGAAACTTACTATGAATGGATTCAATTCTATAGGAATATGATTTAAAATGTGAATTCAATATCGAGGACCCAAATTCAAGATGAGAGCGAACTAGTGATAAATAAAGCAAGGGAAATAAAATAATAAAGAAGGATCACGTCTAGAGGATTTTTGAAATTCGTAGTGATTCTCGTGGTCAACCCAGCATCGTATGTGATTTTTCGGCTACATTGTCATAGTTTATCTTGATATTTAGATCTGAATCGTACGTAATTCCTAGATCGCGGTTGTTATAGTACGGGCCAAAGAAACGTTCGGATGGGGTAATAAACCGAGCTGTCAACAAGATGCGGCTAACGTCGATATTGATTATCGATGAATTACGCTGCTCGATAAAACAGTGTTATATATGCATATACATCTGCATTTATTATAGTAATGATTGCTATATTTAATAATATTTTCAATTTAAGTATTATTTTAGAATTAGAGTCATTAAATAATGACCCATTTTTGTGATGAGAGTTATTAAATGAGTATCCTGACTGAGTATCATAACATGGCATATCATAGGTCATTATTAATTTCTAAACAGTCATTAGTAAAATGTTATCGTGGCATTTTGTAATAATGAGTCCCACATACATATGTATAATATAAAACGCTGCACGAATAAAACATCATTACTTGCCTATCAGTTGAGCAATGGAGACCATATTTTCTAACCTGGAGCTATTGAAGTTTAAGGGTAATATTAACATGCTGACGTGGTGCCTTATACATAACATTTTGTCATTTTTTGAAAGACTGAAAAGTGACCCGACAAAAGTTTCAGTGCTCAATCTCAATAAACCTCAAGAAATTAGGGCGTTTATTTCTGGAGCAACAGTGAGGACCTTCGGAAAATTCAAGAAAGAAGTTATACAAGAAGGACTTCCTTCTACACCAAGGAAAACGTTAATGATTCCGGCACCTGTGGCTAATGTGGACGACTTCGATGTCGATGTGCTGAAACGCATCGTTTCATCACACGCATCATACGGTTGCGACACGCATCCCTACAAGCAGGTGGTAAAAGGGGCGGGGCCGGCCTAATGATTTATTGCCTCACCGGAACGTTCCTTTGGCCCGTACTATAGTTACATGGGTTAGCTTGTGACTATTTATAATGAAGTCTTATTTTATATGACCCCTGTTCCCACAAAAAAGCAACAGTCACCGCCATAATTTATGGATGTATAATGATTACCCGCAATTAGCTAACTTAATAGCTTTGCAAGTTGTGTTGCCATCTAATTACACTGTGATTTAATTACAAGAACGTATTTTAATTACCTTTCACGTTTATTGATAACGGATTCGGATACATTCCTGAGTAATTGACCAAAGATCTTCGCATGTGTCTATCAAGTGACAGGCTGCCAAACCGCTAATAGAAGTCAGAGGCGAGTGACTGTCTGCGTCTTTTTGATGATAACATTCCACGCATTCTTTACGTAGCTAACTCTCGACAAGCGTAAAATCACTTTGAGAATTTTCATTAAAGTTTATTTTTTCCTTCGTAGATTAATAATTTAAACTTGAGGTATTCGTAAACAATTTGACGGAAAATAAAAGTGAAGGAAATCGTTTAAAGAAAAAGAATTTTTCAGCGTGAGTCGACAATTTTTACGTGTCCGATTAGTGAGTTGAAAATGAAGATTTTTGTATGAATTTAAAAAATCGTGACTCCGATAAAATATAAGATAAAGCATAGGATTATGTTATTAAAATAATTTGAACACTACTTCAATCACTGAACCAATGTTATTTCAATAAAGTATGTATGCTGTAATGGATTCTTTAAATCGATAGATTTTTACACGACTGCTCAACAAAAAAGGGGTGTAATTTGTTTAGGGTTAATCTATGTATGTTTTCCGTTTCTTTATTCCACTATGATTTCTAAAAGATCCAAATGATTTAGAAGTATGTGGTATTGTTAGAACCATTATGTCATCCCGAGTATTATAGGGTACCATAGGTGTCAAAATATCAAGTAAATTCAATATCGATATAAATCCAAATCTCCAAATATCAATAAATTAAGATAAATATATCATGTTTAGTGTCAAATGAAAGGTCTGATTGAGTACATTCCGAAAATATATATGTATCTATATATCCAAACCACAAATATTAAAAAGGATTGGGAAATGCTTATTTTAAAAGAGATATATTCCTGGATGAGCACCACTTTCGACAGTGCAATGTAGGTTTAATGGGATCCCTTTATCGCTAGCGAACGATCGCCCTTCATCCACATCTCAAAAACAAAGCGTATCCTTTTGCAAACCAAAATAAAATGTCTTTATTAAAGACAAATTAAGGCAAAAACAATGAAAAAAATCACAATGAATCGTCTCTTAAATGTGGAATGACATACCGAAAATTCGATTTGAAATTCGAATATATCCACTCTTTAAAAGGACGATATACCATTGCTGGGCTCGCTATCAGCCAGCCATTAAATGAAAATAAAAATAAAATACTGCATTTGCTCGTTGCCATGAAATAAGATATAAATCGTAATTTCTGGTCGAGAAGTTTATACTTAAGGCTATATGATATTTACAAGAGTTCAAAACATAAGATAAAAGAGTTTAATATTGTTAATATTTGATTGTTTTTTTGTAAAATTATATTTTTTTTGTAAAATTATATACTTTGATTTATATCGTATTTCATGGCAACGAGCAAATGAAGTATTTTATTTTTATTTTCATTTAATGGCTGGCTGATAGCGAGCCCAGCAATGGTATGCGGTCTGCGCACGGTCTGCGCATCGTGCGACGTTTGCCAATCGACTGTGCACTCCAGCAAATAGCCGGGGATGGTGGTCTGGAAGCGTACATTTTCTAAGCAGCGGGGGCCTAATTTCAGCTACCTTCAAACGATCCGTTGGCCACTCGATTCCGTGTGACATTGACGTGCAACGGGCGCCGCTTACGGTCTGTGATAATTCGAACTGAATTACCGCTAACATCTGGTAAAGGCCGCGCAAGCTAAATCGAATCTGTGACCAGACTGGAGGATAGAGTAATCCGTCCGAATCTGGTAGTAACGGCGTGAGCTCGGCCTGCCGGATTTATTTCCTAGTGCCTTGCCGTAAGGCGTTAGACTCTTACGGGCATGTTGGCGTAGTTAGACGGCGGACTGTGTTACCCCTAAGTCTCTGCGTTTACTCCATCAGAGAAAGAATGATTTGTAAAATTAGTTTTTTTAAAACATAATGGTATTATGATAGCTGACATTCTGATTCCCATTTTAATTTATTTAGCATATATTCATTTTAATAATTACGAAAGGCATATTACTGGATTGGCAATAAAAAAATGTACTCTGATAATTCTACATAGAATTTGCATTTCCATTTTAATATATTATTCTCCCTGACTATTAAAATCGCATCAGTATATTTTGATTATTTGTAGATATTTCTCTCTAGATCAGCGGTTCTTAACCTTTTTGGCTGGCGACCCAAAGTATGAATATATTTGAAGTACGCGACATTAATCTAATTTTTTATTTTATTTTCCAATGGCAGGTACTAAAATGATATATTATGAAATTTTATAGGATGTAGTTGTAAAATTAGGAATAACAACTTTATTTAAATGTTTTGTATTAAACTCAGATAATTCAGCATTAAAACAGTATAAAAAATTAGAGCAAAATAATTAGTGACTACCCTGGTGTTGTATTTTTGAGCAAAGATCATGTATACGTGGAGTTATGTTTATAGAAAGTGCACACAGCATGTCATGCTGAGGATCCAACCTATTCCTGTACTTATTCTTCATAATAGCAAGGCATGAAAATCCTGCTTCACATAAATAAGTAGCTGGGAATGGTAGCAGGGCTTTTTCAGCTTCATTGCTCAGAACAGGCTTCCCAGATAATTGTGCCCAAAATTTTGTGAGACTCGTTCTGGAAAATCTCTCTTTTAAAACTGCATCACCTTTTCGAGCAATTCTTCTTGTAATCCAGCTGAATCGTTTTCAACGCCCATTACATCTACTTCAAATGGATTTCTTAGCTAACTGTATTTCACGATATGGACATTTTGTGGAATATATCTTTCCATTTCATTTTCAAGTTTCTTCAAATGTTCTAAAAAAAATAGGCATGGTCTCCATGAAAATACGGTTGCCATTAAGATTAAGATCTTCCAAAAACAATTTAATGTTGGAACGCTGCCATTTGACATTGAGCAATTTTATTTTGCCAACGTTTTATTTTGTTTTTAAAAACAGTATTTTTTCCATAAATGTCTACTACAGTGCGATTTTGACCTTGCATTTCTGTGCTTAACTGATTCAAGTGGTGAAAAATATCACCCAAATATGCCAATTTAGCCATCCATTTGTTGTCACTGAAGCGATCAGCACATTCGCGTCGTTTATCTGTCAAAAATATATCTATTTCTGTTTTAAGAGAAAAAAACTCTAGCTAGAATCTTTCCGCGGGATAGCCAGCGAATATCCGAATGGTATAATAAATTCTGGTATTCTGAACCCATTTCTTCGCACATCAGTCGAAATATCCGAGATTTCATAGCACGCGCCTTTATGAAATTTATAATTTGTATTACGTCCTTTAACACCTGATGTAGATCTGGCTGCATATCACGTGTAGCCAAGTTTTCTCGATGTAAAAAGCAGTGTATTAAAACAACCTCTGGATTTCGTTCCTTGACTTGGCACAAAAACCGATGCGACTTCCTATCATTGCCGGTGCTCCATCTGTACAGACTGCGAGACAATTGTCCCACAGTAATTGGTGTTAGACAAAGAATATATATTTGCAATTAAAGACGAAAACTTTTTAAGGTCGTTTGGGGGATTTCCGCGACCCAAGCCAATACCTCTCGCGACCCGAATTTGGGTCGCGACCCGAGGTTAAGAATCGCTGCTCTAGATGATCAAGCATGATTGTCAAGCTTCGCGTCGTGGGCTGAAAGAGGATCGTAAACCGCAGGAAATATGCAAATATTGAAAAAATATTACCATAGGTGGCATCTTCACGTGACGTCATGTGTCAAGTCATATGACGTAAATCATCAATCAATCATCAATAAATCAATCACCAATCAAGCAATCATCAATCAATCATCAACCAATCAATTACGTCTAATTAACGTGACTCCCTGGTATAAAACTACAAAATTCGGCATTTTTGGTAAATATTAAAAATATATATATTTCCTGCGAAGCTTGACAAGCATGCTTGATCGTCTAGAGAGCCCTTTACAGCCATGAGAACTATCATGATAGTTATGTCTATAATAATTATTTTTTTAGCATTTGATTTTGTGTCGATCCAAGTGTAGGAATGCCTACAATTGGATCTACTGAAGTAGTTGATCATCTACTGGAGTATCGATTGTATTGATTGATTGATTAATCTTATATCGTTATAACCTCCTGGCGTGGCGGGTTCTCTCATAGTAGTTGATAACTCTAAGGTGTTGGTACCTGGAGTTACCTATTATAATTATGTGGGACCTATTATAATTATACGAATCGCTTCGTCTGAAGAAGAGACCAGCATAATATTATTGTACTCATATCGTGCCCTATTACCACAATATTTAAGTATAAAAAAGTATTAGTTACCTATATCTCAGCTAGCTCCTATGTGCTAGCTCTTCATTTAGTTTAGAGTTGGTTAACTGCTGGAATATTTTGCATTAATCGGTCTGACAAGGGTGGGAGGGATGCTGATCTCTTCAGTCGAAGCACTTCGTATACTTATTATAGAAATTGACGTATTTACATGTAAGGGATCATCCACATCAGATCACGTTTTTGAGATTTTTCAACCCCCTCCCCCTTCCCCCATGTCAACAGACGTAATTAACGTCCTCGCCCCCCCCCCCCCCCAAATTACGTAAACCCAGCGTTTGTAAAATGTCGTGTACCCAGCGTTTGTAAAGTGTTTGCAGACTCTTCCACAATGTGGCATAACTCCGGTTCCTCCGTGCACTTTTTGTATTTCTTTTTAAATTGCCCCCATTCCTCGTCGGCCCGCCGCGCGCCGTTGTGCCTCCGGTCCCGAGAGGAGTGAAAACGCTTTGTCGTTTGTACTGAGAAACTCCATGTGTAAATCCGTCATAGTTGATGCGCCACAGGACCACGGTAATCTTTCAGCAATGGAGTTGGAGCGTGCAGCGGCTCCAGAGTTGCAGCCATGCCGACACGACGCAGAGCGGCCACCGGCTTGCCAGCGGGCGCGGGAACAGGCCCGGGCGACTTAACCGCAGACGAGCGCGTGGACTATTTACGCACATCGCACGAAGGGGTAACTTCGTCGCGGCACTGCGCGATTTCCGTGCAGGTTTAGACCAAAAAAAAATGCGATGCGGTGACCAAACTGGATTACTTAATCAGGACGGGCACCCCCCTCCCCCCTAAGTAATCAAGCGTAAGTCTCAGCTCCAACCCCCCCCCCCCCTTCCCCTCGGTGATTACGTTATATGCGGACGGCCCCTAAGTTCGTTTATTCATTAATTATACTCGTTCTGCGTCCTCGAGATGAGATTTATATTAACGCACTATTAGATATTTAGAGCATATTGTCAACTATTCGAAGCCTCTAATGAAACCATTCAGAATGCAATCATCTGTTACTTAGGACAAATTTTACTTTCTTTTTAAATTGTAGACCTTGAAGAATTTTAAAAATTTTAATTTATTAAATAACGAATGTTTCGTATCAAATGTAATTAAATATAATGTGTCTCTTGTAACTAGTCAATTTATCGTTATTTTCTTATTCGTCTAGGGGGGGGGGGGGGGTTGGGGGGAAGGGGGTGAACGCACTATGCTGATATTTTGATGTACTACTAAATAGTAGTTTTTCAAATTTGATACCAGATTTACTCATGAGAAAGCAGAGGAGGTAGCCGAATGTCTCGTGATATATCAATTGAAGACTGATCATTAATTACGCACACAGCCAAAGAGCTTTTGGTCCAAGACAGACTTTCTTAAAAGGTTTTTTTAACTAATTGATATCTTAGTCTACAATGGACATAATGATTCTGTTAAGGTACTCCATGAATATCAATCAATCAATCATTGATTATTGTCCTAAAAATTCTTAGTGTTGTGCAGACATTATTGTACAGCATACATTAAGTTAGGTTACTGCTATGTTAATAAATGATCACGATCAAACTTGCTCGTAAGCGAATAGATTCAATCGAATATTGTAGATAATATTAAAAAATGAAGCCGAGTCTTACCTAGACATTAAAAAAGAATACAATAAAGAATCAAGTAGGATACAATAAAGAATACCAATAACTACAATAATCAATTACTCTTGCTTAAAATCAAATAATTGTGTGACTATTGAAAAATTTTTGTTATTGTTATCGTAAAAAATGACATGAAAGGAATAAAAAGAAAAATGTTGTATTATTACATTATGAATTCACTTTAATGATCTTAAAAAAACGATTTTTTCACTTCAAGACTTTCCCGGTAAGACCCCCCTCCCCAGTGCCTGCCAAACCCCTCAACCACCAACACCCCTCCCCAACAACCCCCCTAAACCCCCTTTATGGTTTTATAGCGCTCTAAGCACGCCTATACTGTATAAAATAATAATATAAAAACAAAAGAATGTTTAAATGAAAGCTCTTATTATTTTAATATAATTTACATAAAGATATCAATTTTTCATTCTGTATAGAGGTCTCTATAGGTAATAATTACGAAAATTAATGATCAGATAGACTAATAGATGGCAATATATCTTTTTGTATTATTTTTGTTATGTAATCAGCCTATAAAAGAAATACGATAGATGACATTATCAATTGAATGTTATTACTGTATTATCATTGGTAAAATTATTTGGTTATATATAAAAAAATATTAATAGCATTTAATATAAGAATTCATTTATTTGTTTAAGAAATAATTACTGTAAAACATTGATATTGCTTACAAAAATAACAGGAAACGAATGGCAAAACCTTAACCTTTTGCTAATTTGATTCTGTGACCCAACTGGGACTAGCCCGTTCTAGGGTGGACAGGACTCTAATATTACAATAAATTATGTAAAAGTTTTAGTAAAATGCTAACAGAACTAAATTGCTCTAAAATGTGGTCCTCAAAAAAAACAATAATAATTAAAAAATATAAAAAAAAATGCAATTCCAAATAAATTGGTATTAGCTTGGCCGTCAATGCTATCAGCGCCACTGCATTTCGCCAGCGCAGAAGGGTTGCCTAATCGTACTTTTTATAGTTGAGCAATCTAATAACTTCATGCGTGAACCGAAAGTGATTTTTTTCTCGTATAAATAAGCGTCCGTGGGCAAACGGTTGAAATTCAGTAACTGCAAATTACTTTAGCCGCACCCTTTTTGAAGCGGCTATAAACATTACCGGATAGGCTTACAAGAAATCTCTCGGCCCTTCAGCGAAATTAAATTGCCCAGGGCGGACGGTTACGACTTCCTGTAAGGGAAGCACCAAAGCTGGAAAGAGACACGAAGGGTGACACAAATTTAAACAATGCGCTTTTATTACATCTTTTGAGAGTAGTCTGGTTTAAATTTTAATATGAGACCAGCTGACTTCCGCCCCAGTTTATTAAGCAGAAAATGTATAAGAATATACAGCAACATGACTTTGCGGCGGCGTGGACGACGTTGCGTCAGATGTGGCCTTTGCAGTATTTCATATTTTTTTAATATGATTGTACATAAAATTTTCACCATTTTATTTAAAAAATATATTAGGTATAATGATATTTTTTACTATATTTTTATTTCTATGAATATTTTATTATTTACCTATGTATAAAAAGGTTTAGTTGTATTTGTAATATACTCATTAATGTATTCGCTTTGACTGTAATAACATTGCTTGTCTATAAATGCTTCTGTATATGGCTATGTCAATAAATTAAAAATAAATGAATCTGTAGCAAAATGCTGAATTTACCAAAAATTAATTTAATGTATTAAAGAATTCTCATAACAAAAATCTTTGGTACTCGTAGGTACATCATCTTTTAATCCTAAACAAATTAGAAATTTCAAATACAATGTTTAATAATTTCGTCGGTTTTATATTTGTAAAACACCGATACTAAATGATACGATACGATATTTCATTGAACCACTTTTACTCTAAAACATGGGTTATCGGTAGACTTATTTTTTTTATTATGCATTTTGAGGATAGGAATTGTTTCATAATGAAAACTTTTTTCGTCTCATTAAGCAGTAAGTTTTACCAATTTGTATTTTATATTTTCAATTTCCTGTATTACTTTTAGTTATTTAACATATTTAAATAAATCTAGGGAAGACCGTGAAGAATTATTGAGGATAGGAGGAGTGATCATGTTACATATATAAAAACACTATTTTATATACTATCATATTGGGCCCGATTGCGTTTCTTTGTGAACTAAAACTAAAATTAGTCCAAGAGAACGAAACAGAGCAATGCGTTGGAGCGGAATATGAAGCGAAAGATCGCCGATAAATACTACCTGTTGAACGTATACTCGTCCGAATAAATTCGAGCATATTTCGTGCGGTGTAAGATTTGAACTTGGTGCGCAGTTTAAATGTGAAAAAGTGACAACCGGCCATCTCACACTCGGCTCTAGCGTATTGCCCTGTCTCGTTCACACGGACTAATTTCCGATTTTAGTTCACGAAGAAACGCAATCGAGATCATTATATGTATGAATTTATATATATAATATTAATATATATGTTACATAATATATATTTATATACGTTATATATCATATTTATTTGTTTTTGTATCTAATATATAAATAATAATTATTATTTTATGTAACTTACTAGATTGTCATAAATTTTAATTTAGTTTGTATAATTTTATTAATAATAATAATAATAAACTCTTTATTTGCACTTAAAAAGTATACAAAAAAGGCGAGCTTATTGCCACATGGCAATGTCTTACAGCTAACCTAAACATAGTGGTACATGCGCGCATTGTGAAAATAAAGATTATTACATAACATACAGAGAAGTGGAAGAATTTAAGACTAATAGTGCCCGAGGAGAGGAAAATTGGGAGAGGAACAGGAGAGAAAGGGAAGAACTGGTTACTTCTTAGAAAGGTAGTAATCCTTAAGGTGAGTCTTAAACGATGGTAAAGAAGGCGAGTTTCGTATATTTGCTGGGAGATCGTTCCAGAGTCTTGCAGCATGGACACAGAAAGAATAGGAATAGAAATCACTACTATGACTCGGAATTTTTAATAAACTGTCAGAGGCTGACAGAAGTACGAGACCGTGGGAACTTAGTGGTTCAAAAAGCTCCTGGAGATAGGATGGTGTTAGTTGGGTGAGTACACGATATAGGAGAGCCAGTATATGAACATTTCTTCTTTGGCGTATTGGCAACCACTTTAACTGTGCCCTATAGTCGGACACGTGATCATACATATTTATTGATGTTTTAAATATTAAATTTAATTTTTAAATTGTATTCACGTATTAGATAAGACTTGCCCTCCTGTCTCAAACTAATTTACCGATGTTAGCACCACCTTAACACAGGTTCATACCTAGTGAGGTGGTAAACCGATTTGTCAAAAATATGAATTTCCTTTCTAAGCTAAGTATAATATGTACACTTATATCCTTATCCTAACACTGTTTTTGTGTTAGGATAAGGATATTCTTTTTGTAAATTGTAACTTGAAATATGGAAATAAATAAATTATGTGCTTATACATAGAGATACTATTTGGGAGTATAAACTATATTTTATACTCCCAAATAGTATCTCTCAGTCAGTACGCTTATCCCTAACGGTCACGCCGTATTAATAAAATGTTAGACCAAATTTCCGGTATTAAAAGTCGAATTAACACTAGTCATCCATGATGCGTTTGTAATTTAATAGCCGAAATGTTACACAGATACGCTTTAATAGTGGTTAGATCACAGTTCACACTACAAAAGATCCTATATGTATACTATGGAATTTAAATGATTTCATAGAATGAATTGGCGTAAATTCGAGATGTATCACAGTGGAGTGCAACAAATTTTATCGGTTTCATAATTTCTGATGAGAGTAGAAAAACAAAAACGTTTTAAATAGTCTTTAATGTTGTTATTCTAGCTCTACACGACAAACTTATTAAGGAAGATATTGTTGAAGCTAAATTGAGTTGAGCCTCTGGAGACACTTAAAAAGACTTCTGAGATAAACGCTGAAGTAGTGTTCTTTTATGTACATATTATTTATTTTAATGGTACTCTTATATTTTTCTTCATTCGATTAGGATTTCTTCATTCATTCAATGCTCTATCGTCCATGAAATAGGGAGCATTCTTCTGTAAACCCACATTTCAAAGGCCTCCGGTTTCTTCCACAGGGTTTGAGTGATGGTTCAGCATTCCCTCTCATAGAAGAGGGTGAAAAATACGTAGCACCTTTCCATTCTTATCGACCATATTTTATTCTTCATTTCTTAGATATTGTTAAAAATAATAAATCATCCCCGCTTTGGTTAGGTACGTTGTGAAAAGTCATTATTATTACATATCCTAACCCAAGAAATATTAATACATATCTAATATTGTAACGGTACCTACATAGTAGAGAAAATTCACAAATCCTAACCCAAAACATTAATAATAAACATAATATCATTAATGTTTTGGGTTGCTTGGGTTTATACAAATATACCTACAAAATATTATTATCATTTCAATAGCGTGATTCATACAACAGTGCACCGTAGTGAACATTCATTATTATTACATATCGTAACCCAAAAAATATTTATACCTATATAATATTATTGTCATTACAATAACGTGATTCGTACAACAGTGTACAGTAGTGAAAAATTTATTATTATTAGATATCCTAACCCAAAAAATATGTAGGTACCCTATACATATCACTTCAAGAGCGTGATTCGTACAACAGTGCGCCGTATTGTATCAAGAGTAAGATGAGAGGTCGTCTTATTGATAGGAACCTGGAATCGTGCTTAAAATGTAAAACAACAACATGCATACCTGACATACTCAAACTTTCCAAGGAGATGTAATCACATTGTTTGCATTAAGTTTTTATCAGTCATTACCATGGATTAAATTTATGGATGCCTTCACTGAAAAAAATCGTTTTACTAAACAGTTTAGCTAATTCGCTTTTAACTGAAGTTTAGAAAATAGCACCTAAACTACGGCTAGATTATCAAACTCTGTTTAGTTGTGGTTACATTTTATTTTTAGCTAAAATTTGGTTTTGTTACCAATTACTAAACGAATAGCAACTACTTACTAAACTGCGAGTTTTAGCTAAAGTTCTGTACCCTTAGCTAAATAACTTAGTTAAATGTGTGTAAACAAACATTCCAAAATGACCGTTACATTATTTAGCTGTATTAGCCAAACTTCAGTTAAACTAGCTGAAGTTTGTCTATTAATACCTAAACTACAGATTTTACCTAAAGTTTGATAGGTAATAGCTAAACTACTTAGGTATTCCAACTGACCCAATTCAGCTTTAGCTGGATTAGCTAAAGTTCTGTACCCTTAGCTAAATAACTTAGTTAAATGGGTGTAAACAAACATTCCAAAATGACCGTTACATTATTTAGCTGTATTAGCCAAACTTCAGTTAAACTAGCTGAAGTTTGTCTATTAATACCTAAACTACAGATTTTACCTAAAGTTTGATAGGTAATAGCTAAACTACTTAGGTATTCCAACTGACCCAATTCAGCTTTAGCTGGATTAGCTAAAGTTCTGTACCCTTAGCTAAATAACTTAGTTAAATGGGTGTAAACAAACATTCCAAAATGACCGTTACATTATTTAGCTGTATTAGCCAAACTTCAGTTAAACTAGTGAAGTTTGTCTATTAATAACTAAACTACAGATTTTACCTAAAGTTTGATAGGTAATAGCTAAACTACTTAGGTATTCCAACTGACCCAATTCAGCTTTAGCTGGATTAGCGAAAGTTCTGTACCCTTAGCTAAATAACTTAGTTAAATGGGTGTAAACAAACATTCCAAAATGACCGTTACATTATTTAGCTGTATTAGCCAAACTTCAGTTAAACTAGCTGAAGTTTGTCTATTAATAACTAAACTACAGATTTTACCTAAAGCTTGATAGGTAATACCTAAACTACTTAGGTATTCCAACTAAACACTTCAGCTCTCTTTGCCGAAGTTTATTTATCATTTGCTAAACAGTTCAGCTAGTAGTTGAGTATATAAGCATGATTTTCTTTTGGCGGCTCATTATTCCTAGGCATTACAAGTGAATAAACGTGAGAGACGTCGTATGTACTACGTATTTCGACCGTTTGGTTGTCGCACGTCGCGTCGCCAAAAAGTGGGAGACGAAGAAGAACGGGTCGGTCGTTCGATCCGGTTATTTGCTTGACACAGCCAGTCAGTGAGAACCACAGACACGCGGAAATTGGCGACAGCATCGCGGCGACGTTCATTCGACTACATTTCAAGAAATCGCGAATCGCGAGGCGTTTCGGCGGAAACGCGTGAAATATTTCGCCGGCACGTTTGTGACTGTAAAACTGTGCAGCATGCTCGGAGAACAAGCCTCGAAGCAAATCGAACGATCGGCAAAATCTTGTGTTGTTGTGATTCAAAATGGCGGACCAATCGGTGGAGGACCTACTGGATTCTTGGGGAATGTCAAAATATAAGGACAATTTTAAAAGTAAGTACTTCCTAAGTCTTTTATAAATATTCCTTTTAGCATACTATTCTGTGTTTTCGCGTTCCATTCTTTAACGTCACCCGACTGACTATATTCACCACGCTGATTCCGAATCTGCAAAATCTTTATTCGGTGTCAATAAATAAGCGAGAAATAGGCAGTAAAGCGTCAAACCCATACATTTCAGTAGGTTTGGTTAGTTTTTTACTTTCCCGGGTACCACTGGTAGGGAAAGTATTGTGATCGTGCGGGAAAAAAATAGATAACGACGGATATATCCATTTTGAGACCCCAAGATGATTAACCCTTGGAGTAAATGGGTATTTTCATGGATGCATCTGTCTCTTTTGCAGGATTTTCGGCGACATCGACCTTAAAGTACTATAACTACGAAACTACTACACCAATCATAAAAAGAACAACTGCACAATGATTGCATTGAAATTTCGAATATAGAATATTGAAATATCATTTTGTAAAACAATTAGATAATTATGAATAAATATGAGAACGTCAAAGAAGTGAAAAAAACGCGGAACCAGATCTGGTCGTATCATACTCAACGGATAATTGTTTCAGAACCAGATTTGGTCGTATCATACTCAAGGGGGACCATTTCCAGAAAAATGTCTGTCTATGTCTGTATGTATGTCTGTATGTATGTCTGTATGTAATCTCTCACGATACTGCCGAGCCGTTGAACCGATTGATTTGAAATTTAGTATATAGGCATAGTCTCACCTGGAATGCACCCATTAGTTTTTAGCTGTCAACTGTCAAACCAAACTATCACTGTTAAAAATTGACAGTAGCTATATCTCACCGAAAATTACTTGTGATATATCATTTTTTTATTTAAAAAATAGGTTTGTTTTTTATAGGCTTTTATAATTTCACCTGTAGGTATGTACCTCACTAAGTTACTTTTCTGACGACTCAGCTTACATTATTTTACCTTTATTCTAGAGGAAGGTGTCACGTTGGAGGCGCTGCATGTTCTATCCAAGGACCACATTAATCGTCTCGTGCCGCCCGTCGAAGATAATGCGCTTTTCGAAGCTCATATAAGGGGATTGAAATTAGGAGTCTTATCCACCTCTGAATCATTGGTAAGTTATCAGTTGTAGTTATAGTAGATATTTGTAATTTTTCTTTGTAACCATTTTTTCGTCTTCTTTGGTATCAGCCATTTTTACACTTACGACTTGGAATCGGTTTACATACCTACACAGAATGCTCTCTGATTATGGTAATGTTTTCGGTTACACGGTATAACTTTATTGAAAATTGTACTGTGTACGGGGTACCCAAATTGTACTCAGAGTACAATATTTGAGTACTTGTACTCGGGTACTGCCCAGCTCTGCACGTAACTGAAAACATTGCCATAATGTGGAACAGCGGTAAAAGCCTTAGCAAATATATATGTATCAATCTTATTAAAGAAATTAATATGTGTAAGTACCTACCTAGACTGCATGCTTATTATTTACACCGTGATATCCTGGC
Organism: Micropterix aruncella; assembly: GCA_944548615.1. Lineage (NCBI taxonomy): Eukaryota > Metazoa > Arthropoda > Insecta > Lepidoptera > Micropterigidae > Micropterix > Micropterix aruncella. The sequence goes on along the minus strand of OX155955.1, from coordinate 22,778,289 downwards.
CTGGTAGCAACATGTCAATGTCAAGCCACAAGAGCAAAACTCACTCCTCTAACCTAGTATAATCAGTGGCATGTTTAGATCGATTCATTAAACAAGACCCTTGGAAGGAATGCGGCTTTTTGTTTGTTCTAGCGGCACGTTCCGATAAAGCAGCATTCCTTCCGAGGCTCATCTTTAATTGAATTGAAGTTAATTTAAAGCCAATAATTTACTTGAGTTTCCAGCTTAAATATTTTTTTTACTTATGTTTTTAATTTGCTTTGTTTCCGAACAGCTTGCCAAGTGACAAGCTTATTATGTTATACAAATAAAAGATTAGGGAAAAATATTTCATATCAAATATTGCCTTTCAGGAACAGCCACAAGGACTTCCGCCAGTGACAGAGAATGTCTCTGATATATCCATTTCAAACTTACTAGTATTGGATGATTCTCTATTTGGCAATGTTCGATCACCAATTTCATCGGGCACCCAAGACAGTGTGGTAGCGACGGCAGGGGCGTACCGCACCCACGTTTTAGATCCCGAACCGAGCTGGCAAAAATTACGCAATAATCTGAAATCTACAAATGAAGGGAAATCACTGCTTATGCAGTTTGAAGACGTCGGATTGTTGGACAACTCGGCGAGAAGAAGACTCTGCAATTTCATCATAAGTCACACAATACTTACCGAGGATGTAGATGATTTAGGAGGTGTTACTTTCATGGTAATTAGAAATATTTATATGTATAGCGCCGAAAGGGTAATTTTTGAATGTGCTATGTTTAATACATTGGAATTTGATGATCATTTTAATAGCTTTGAAGTTGCGGTTCCCGATAATGAGAAAAAAAAATAATTTTCTATGATTCACTTGCATGCCATGTTCCAAATAATATTACAATCTTGTCTAGCGGGCAGAGATTTATAACACTAAGGTCTCAGTTGTAATTTAAAGGTGTGCATGTTTCGAATCACATAATTATTGTATTGTCTTACCAGAGCAAAATAATAGCGAGCAACAACTTTTTCTGTGAATAATATGTTTGTTGCACTTCCAGATTGTTTGGTGTTATGATATGAAGACTCTTTGGCCAACAAGCTTCATTTCTGACGTCCGATGAACCTTGTAAAATTTAAACTGCCCTTTGCTAGCACAAATTCTAAAAAATAATTTGATAAGGTCTCCGGACGTCAGAAATGAAACATGTCGACCGTACGTAAAGTTGCCGATTGAATTTGTAATACAAGGTATGCAAAAAGATGTACTGATTTCATTCGACCTTTCATAACAAACCGCTTTTACATACTGAACATAAATATTATTAATGTTTTTCGCTGTTATTTGTTATTATGTAATATTTTAATTTTAGGGATTACGGAATTGTACTGATTTCATTCGACCTTTCATAATAAACCGCTTTTACATACTGTACATAAATATTATTAATGTTTTTAAGTTTACGCTGTTATTTGGCATTATGTAATATGTTAATTTTAGGGACTATCAGTGTATTTGATTTACATAAGTCGACGTTTCGCCTGCTATGTCACAGGCTTCATCAGGTACCAGAGTACGGGCACCGGGGTGTATCTGGTGCCCGTTGTACCAAACATCAAACTAAGTTGGAAGTTAGGTACAATGGGCACCAGACGTCTGCTCCAGGAATTCCCGTGGTTCCTGATGAAGGCTTTGACGTAGCAGGCGAAACGTCGACATATGCAAGTTAAATCCACTGTTAATCCGTAAAATAAAAGAAGTGAGCATTGTGATTGTATAAAACGGCTATATATGTGTAGGCGGAGCATCGTGTTCTAAATACACGACATATCGGCACCTTTCTGTAATAATGTGAGTTAAAAAAATAAATACAACTAAATGTTTATTTTCTTTGATTTCAGTCTCCTCAGCTGAAAGCAACGAAACGTCTAGTGAGATGTAGCCAACAAGTGAATTTTGAGCCCTCACTTACAGGCCTACTCGCTATTGTGGGTGAGTAAGCTTGATACAGTAGTGCCCAGCTGAGAGTTCCCATCTGCTGATGTAGTAAGGACATAAAATATGTCCTTACTACATCAGCCAATAGGAATTCTCAGTTGGATAGTACTGTATGTGGGGCCCAGTTCATTTGGCTACATCTTACTAGATGTTTAGTTGTTTTCAGCTAAACAGCGTAGCTGTGAAACCCAAACAATTTAGGTACACTTACAAACGTAGTTTAGCTACGTATAACTGAACAGTTTGGCTATCTACTAATAAACACTTTAGCTATGTATTACTGAACCCTTTAGCTATCTATTACTGTACACTTTAGCTATCTTCTACTGAACAGTTTAGCTACCCACTACTGAACAGTTTGGCTATCTACTACTAAACACTTTACCTATGTATTACTGAACACTTTAGCTATCTATTACTGAACACTTAGCTATCTATTACTGAACACTTTAGCTATCTATTACTGTACACTTTAGCTATCTTCTACTGAAGTTTAGCTACCCACTACTGAACAGTTTGGCTATCTACTACTTTAGCTACTATACTTACTACTACAATATCTACTACTTACTACTACACTTTAGCTATGTATTACTGAACACTTTAGCTATCTATTACTGAACACTTTAGCTATCTATTACTGTACACTGTAGCTATCTACTACTGAACAGTTTATCTATCTGCTACTGAACAGTTTATCTATCTGCTACTGAACAGTTTTGTAAAATTTTAGCTCTTTTCGTTTAGCTGTGGTACCTAATTGTTTAGGTGTCACCACAGCAGCTAAACTGTTTTGTAATTATTTACTGAATCTTCGGTAACTAGTTACAAAACAGTTTTTTCAGTGTTATTTTCCCATTATTTTTTATCAATAAATAAAAAAAAATATTACGTATGAAATCAAGGTTTTTTAGTGTACCCAAATTAAATAAAGGTCTAAAATAAATAAAGGTTTACTTAATTAAAAAACAGTTTAGGCTCTCATTTTTTTTAATCATAGTAATATTTATATTTGGCTCTTTGGCGAATAGCTTTTCCGACCACTGTCCTAACCCAAAAAATATTTATAAATAATATTATTATCATTTCAATACAGTGATTCGTACAACGCGTCCGCACTGGTTACCTTGACGAGAGAACATGAAGTTGACTTAACATCGGAGCGGCGACCGTTCTAAAACAACGCCAAGCGACTGTCGCTCCACGGTCTACAACGCGTACCGGTCGGATTGCCGTGAAGAAGCTGTCTTCGCCCGCCATTCGATTAAGGCAGCTACGGCCGTGGCCGCAGAGGCGGGTTTCGTCCGTCGCGACGCGGAGGTTTCTCTTCGTCTGCATAACTGGATTTCCCATTGTGTATGCGTCCGCGTTGTCTTTCAACGATGTCGATGATACGGCACTTGGAATATTGTGGTAGGTACGGCAGTTAGCAATTGATTTTATACAGTTCGTTGTAGCTAATGGCATTCCGATACTTTCCATAATTTATAATGAGTATCTATGTATCATACGCTGCTATGCATTATAAGATTTGATACAGCATTATCAGGACAATATCGACGGACAGGACAACAATGCTTTCATAAATTTTATTTTGTATTTGTGTAGTTAGCCTTATAAGCTAGTGTTTACTAGTTGATATTAATATTTATTTATCTTGTTTAGGAGTAGATGTGTGTTATTAGTGATTGTGGGTCTACAATTAAGTAGCAAGAGGCAGGCGCGGATCCAGAACTTCCAGGAGGGCAACACTTCCTATTGTAGAGTTTCTGCCAGTATATTCTACTTTATTATAGGATTATCTTTATTATAGCATAAAATCGAAGTATTTGTGTGGGGATGGCCACCCTCTCTGCCATTTTTCTTGGGTTTTTTAACCTTTATTGTACGAAAAAATGCATTATGGAGTAGTATGTAAACGGTTTGTAACGAAATGATATGAGATAATATGAAATGTTTTGCTTTGTAAAGTTTATTTTTTCTTACAATGGCTCAGTTAATGGACGAATCGTACTCAGTACGCAGAAGGAATTGTTGGGATAATATCAATATTTGGGTGTTTAAATGCACAAATAATAGATCAGGAAATCGCACGTGCTGCTACTTTTTACCTGTCGACTAATTGGGGTCCGAGAAAGCATTTTATCATTTGTCCATATTTTTACTATACCGTCTTGAGAAATAGAAAAGGATATTCCTCATATCTGTAGTTGGTGAGGCCCCGAGAGGAAAAAGGTGCTAGAGTCCCCCCCCCCCTCCCCGCGTATCCGCGTCTGGAGGAGAGGCGTAATTTCCGGGAAGGCTCTGTTTAAAATAAAAGGCGCTTTTAACCCTAAATCATTCTTTTAATTTCGAAATTCTTCCTCTCTTACTTCATTCTAGATTCCAAATCCGGTTAAGTTTCTTTTAATATTCATATTCCTTTATTTACATTTTTTTCAGTAGATTTATTACGCTTCACAAATTGCAGGTATTTTATTTCTACCGACTCAGCAGCTAAGCACGTAGAAATGATACTGCAGGTGATATCAACTGATTCATACGTTAATATGCTGGCTTGGCACGATCTGTTCCCAAGATTTCCCTATTGATGAATGCCGCCTTGCTGTGGCACGTGTCGTCAAACGCAGATAATCCTCTGGTTATTTTAATGATCAATATATTTAAGGCAAGTAGGTACCTACTGGCTTGCTCGTACTCAACTATTTGCAACGATTTTTCTGAAGGCAGAAAAACTTTAGATTCAAAGGTGCATTGACATGACTTAGTTTTGAGATTGATGATTAATTTATACCTACCTTATTTATTATTATTAGTATTTTTTAAATATTATTAGATTGGAAGAAAAATGGTTTATCAATTTTGTGATCATTTGCATGTCGCCTGTTTCCGATGAACCTTTCTCGGTTACTTTCAACTACCGAAATTATTTCTAAAATTATATAAAATGCCTTCCACACAAACCATTGCCTTAGTACAGGCCTAGACCTAGTTAGGCGGCGTTGATTTGAAGAAATACTCGGCTGCTCTACTTCCTATTTTGCTTTTGTTTACAGTGAAGCCTTTATTGTGCTAATGCAATAATGTACTATAGTTAATAACATTGTACTTTGTATTGTGTGGTATTGTGTGTACTGTGTATATTGAATTATGTGTATTGCGTAATATTGTGCTTTTAAATAAATGTGTTATGCCAATGTTCTGTCATAGCCATAATCTCACACAAAGTTGTACGAGGTTCGATAATGGGTAGGTATACAGAATGAGTTTTTAATTGGTGACATCCTTGAAGTATATGAACCAGTACGAGCAAATAGGCAACTTTTGATAAAATAAATAAACTAAAACAAAAAAATGTTTCTTTTTTTGGTAAATTTCAAAAAATTGATAGATAAATAAAAGTTTGTTAAGCGTTGAGCACGCTACGACATCTAGCAATAAGTTGAATATCATGAATAAATAATATTTGCGTTGTTTTACAATACCGCTAGATGGCGCAACACGATCAACTATTTTTATGCTATTTTTCAAAACTTTTTTTTCAAATTTGTTTTTTTTTTAAATATTAAAGTTGCTTTCATGCTAGAACTTGCCCACTTCAAGGATGTCTCTAATTAAAAACTACCCTTTAGACTCACATTGTTAAGAAGGCTTTCAAATAACGTATTCGTATAACGTATAAGAGAGCTACGTATTCAACGACACTATGTTTATGGAATGTCCGCCCAAGCACATGCTTTGCTTAGTTGGGCGACATCTGACATATGGCGTCATTTAACAATTAAGTTTAATTTCTTGATGTGTTTTAGTTAAATGGTATTTAGTTTGATGTTTCCTTATTGTAATTTGTAATATTTTGTGAATTGCATTAAATAAAAAAAATAATAACACAAACCGACGAGATCGTTACGGAACGAATCTATTTCTCCTTCCGAAGAACTTGACAATCCGTAATTTGCAATGTTGTATAGTTTTCAGTGTCGAGTCGGAGGTGGCGTAGCTTCTCCAAGTTAAGTAATGGGGTGGGGTGCGAAATAGACCTAGCCACCCCTAAGTTTGCGGATCTGTTTACTCTATCTTAAGTTGAAAATTTAACTCCCTCTGAAATGCATCAGAGAAGCGCTAAAGATATCAGTTTCCGGCGGAAGAAGTTCCCTAGGAGAAGATGTTGAGTGCAATACGTCTACGTAATTCATGTAGATAAAAGATATGGATATAAATACGGATAAAAACCAAGTTCAGTATAATAAATATCTTATTTAATATTGGGAAACAGTCTTTCAATACGATCATCGAGATGTACTTCCTCATTTCCACACAAGATGGATGGTGAGGGGCAGGATGTACAACAAAATGTTTGTAACAAAGGATGGTATTAGGTTCTACCCTATGACGCCGTCTTTCTATACATGCCATTTAAACTCCGCTTCGGGATTATGAAGTGGCGATACGATACTTCAACGCGACACGACATTGAATTCGATATCGTTCTCGATACGACTACTTTACTGATTCTGTTTCAGAATCGTCAGCTAATTTCGGAACTTGATATACTTCCCAGCATGTGATTCCCACTCCGATATCGAGTTCTGATTGGCCGGATCGGTCGTTTAGCATTGAGCGGCGTATGCTCAATTCGAACCGGGCTATGAGCGTGCTTAGTTCTTTGAGCCAAGAGCAATTCGGATCGCGTCATTTATTTATTAAATCGAATATCATTATTTTTCAGCGCTATATTCATTTCAACCTTCTTGGGTGAGAACAGTCGATAATTATTGCTGAATGGGGATTTTTATTGCTATTTTCCAGCTATCTCTTAGAGCAATGAACGACACCTTATGTGCTGTCGTCTATCATAACCTTACTGCTGACGGACTGTCAAATCGCTTCCAAAATCGCAAATATCGTCGAGTGACGACAATCGTGTATCGTATCGTCGTTTCAGATTCCGAGGGCTAATTTCGATTAGTGGCACTTGACCTTCAATCACGGTGTTAACAAGGTGGGAGTGGGTAAATTAATTAAAAGTAAATATTCTGAATGTATCTAATACTTGATAACTTTCGAGGAAAGATAAAAAAAATCTGCAATGGCTATTCTCGACAAAATTGGGGGAAAGTTGGTCGGAGTCTTGTTGTACCGTTTATTTAATAGTACGGCAAATAATTTATTATTAATCGGCCGTTGGCTTTTCGATGACGCAGTACGGCAGTCGAAGCGAAAAGTTGCCGCGCAACCGCCTGCCACAGTGCCGCCAACTGCGCGCGCGCAAGCGAGCCGATCGCACGGCTGACGGTTCCGGGATCCGTTTTTGGGATCGATTTTTCATTCGAATTAGAATCGTATTGGGCAAGTCGATGACCTAGGGCGGGCTAAAGTCCCGGAATCCCGACGGCAACCGGTGAAGTGTTTTTCTTGCTTTCGAGATCAGCTGCCGTTGTTTTGTGTTGTGTTTTGTGTGGTCGGCAGAATGTGTATCGAAAACGGCTAGAGTTGATGTTGATACTTTTGTGCGATCGGCAAACGGATTTTGCCGCCGTGGATGTTCCGAGTGACAGTTGCTGGTGAAAGGTAATAATTTTAAAAATGGTTTTTATTTTTAAATATTTATTTTCTTAACAAGGTTTACGATTTAAGAGGAAGCCGAAACAAGTCGACCACGCTTGCATACAATCGTATTTTCACGATTTATCTGAAATATATTGGTACGGTAAAAAAATATACCTTATTATGACTTCTACTAAATATATGTATATATTAAAATCGTACTTTAAAAATGCAATTTTTACACTACTGCTCAACAAAAAAGGAGTGTAATATGTTCAGGGTTCATTAATGTATGTTTTCCATTTCTTTATTCCACTATAAATGCTAAACGCTCGAACCGATTGAGTATGTGGTATTGCTAGAACCGTTATGTCATTCACTTTAGCCAAGTGTCAGGGCACTTTAACTGTCAAAATATCAAGTAAGTATTTGCCTAAATGTCCAAATCTCCAAATGTCAATACAATAACAAAAATATTTCGTGTTTAGTGTCAAATGAAAGGTCTGATTGAGTAAATTCTGTATGGATAAATACACAAAACTCAAATATTTCATAAAAAACATACAAAAATAATTATAAATATAGTAGTTTACTTTTTGTAATGACAGTCGTGTCTTTCATTCCTTTTAAGATATTAACTTGTAATCATTCTATTCCAATCAAGATAAATATTTATTCCAATCAAGATACATATGCAGAGAATAAAGAGATTAAATAGTACTAAAAAAATACATATCTGATGGTCACAATATGAATAACCAAAGGACTCGATGAGAAAGTTAAACGAGCCGAAACTGTACTAGCTAACTAACTAGAGTTATTGTTAGCCATTGAGGAGTCCCTATGGCCATTTCCCAGCTCGTTGATGTTTCCGGTGGTACCATATTATTGTATTGTCATCAGAATCGTATAAGTGTGCTTAGTTTCAAATCGATAAGGCAATTAGAAGTGAGTGAAAAGTGAGCTGTAAGCTTCATTTGCAATATTACAGGTCAACTAATAAAAGCATGTTAATAACTTCCTTCATAGAGGCATTTGAATTGCTTTTCCGAAAATTGAAATATGCAGTGAACTGGGCACTAGACATTTACATAAGAAATTGGAATTGCAAATAACTCCAGTCAAGGTCCAACTTGTCTACCTAGGTATTGATATTTATACAGTCGAATGCTTTGCTTAGATCGCAGAACAGTCCTGCTGTAAGCATCTTCTTGTTTTGACTATTCTCAATCATGAAACATGCAGACGGCATCCTGTGTAGATTTTATTTGTCCGAAATCCATATTGACTGCCCGAAATGACCCCAAATTTTTCAAGGAAACCATTTAGTCGTTTTTCGATGACCTTCTCCAAAATTTTTGAGAAATTACTCAGTAGGGCTACGGGTCGATAATTTTCTACGCTCGTGGGATCGCCCTTTTTTATATATCGGTGTAATCTTGGCTACCTTATGACAATCTGGAAATATTCCCTCTGAAAAGCTTAAATTGTAAAGATATGTTAGATAAGGTGCCAGTACACGTTTATGGATTTTAATTACGCTAACAGGTATGTCATCGAGACCAGTTGATTTTTTGTTCTTTGGAGAGTCGATACATTATTCTATTTCTTGATTGTTGATCGATAGTTTGATCCTTATTAAATGTAGTTTATGTAGAACTCTTTAGATGCTTTCTATTTTTCTAGTTTTCATTTATTTTTGTTATTGAATTGCTGATTCTCTATGTTTTCTCATTATTTCGTCTAGTCAGTTAGTCCGGCTTTGTTAAATTATAATTAGCTGTTGGTTTTCCTGAAAAATAAATAAATAAATAAATAAATAACTTTCTGTTGTTTTTTATTTATCTACTTTTTATGTCTTTGTTATTTTTGAATGTCTATGTTTTTTTTTTCAATTATTAGTTTTTTATAGACTTTTTATAATTTTATGAGTATTTTGAAATGTAATTTTATTTGTAGAAATACCAATTTTATTTGATATGTATTTTCTATACCCAGATCGGGTTTTTGAAAATATTTTTTTCTTATTCTTATTCTTATTCTTCTAACCTCTATTTATCGCAATATCTCTTGTTCTAAATCGCGAAAAAGCACATATATATAGTGAAATGGCATGCATTGCTCCGGCTTCAGGTTTTCACTCCGCAACTACTGGGCCCTTACGATGGGTGTTACACGTTTAATCTGGCATCAGTTCAGTCCGTGACGTTTGTCAGACTGACGGGAAACTGATCGTTTATCGCATTGACTGATTGACTGAACTGATGGATTTTCATACATTTTGATCACACATTTCTATCAGTCTATCAGTCAGTTTATGATCAAGGTCGCGGACTGAACTGATGCAAGATTAAACATGTAACAACCGTCTAAGAGTGATAATAAACAATAATTTGTCCATTTTTGACATATCTCCCATGCAGCAGTTATCTTCCTTTGTTTTTTTTTTTACTTACTTATTATTTATTTTGATGTTTCTAATATTGAAATTGTGAAATTACTTAATTGAAGAGTTATGTGGTTAATATTCTACGTAAACTCCTTGTTACCTATATAAGTGGAAAGACGAGTACATGCAAAATATAGATATACAATATTAAACAGCCTTTGATTATAACAAGCTAGCTTCGGGAGATTATTACCACACCGCCGGAAGCACCTAATCCCGACAATCCCATGGTGGTTGATGTTTCAAAATAATTACGTGTAATGGCGTAATATTATGCAACTTTTAGGTAATATGAAAGACATTTGTTGAGTTTTCAGTTTGAAGACGAAATAGCTTTAGAGAAGATATTGCAAGCATAAGAGAATGATGTAATTCAAATACTACTTTTTTATCGCAAAAGGAGAATGACCAAAAATGAATGAGTCCTTGGCCCACTCCCAATAGAAATGATGAGTAGATGTCAATGAAAATATGTTGTTTTTTGTCGAGTATAAGTGACACTACGGATCCTCTTGATTTACTGGCGATTCAATGTTATAGCGTCTGAATGTAGTCCTTTAACCCGTCGGACGCCAACGATGCCTTTAGGCATTTTGCGTCGTTTGACAGATCCGCGCGTAACCGTTTCAGCCGGCCCCCATAGATATTATATAAATATATAATATACATGACTAACAAGATTAATTACTGGGTAACAAAAGAGAATTCATGAAAAAACGATTTTGTTAGTATATATTTACAAAATCGACCAAAAATTTACGGCGCAGTTTTTTGCGCAATAAGGTTGGCTTTCGAACGATTAATAACGCCTTGATCGTCTTTGTTTTTTAATGCAGGGTCTGCAAAACTCATTTTATTAAATTGAAACTATGATTATTATGTAAAGAGAGGCTTATTTATTTATTAATTACTACATTTATGTGATTAGAGACATAGCTGGAGCATTAAAGTGCTGATATGCTACGGTCTACGTAAGTATGATCAAGTGTCCGACTATAGGGCACAGTTAAAGTGGTTGCCAGTACGCCAAAGAAGAAATGTTTTAACACTTGCTCTCCTATATCGTGTACTCTCCCAATTAACACCATCCTATCTAGACGAGCTTTTTGAGCCACTAAGTTCCCACGGTCTCGTACTTCGGTCAGCCTCTGACAGTTTATTAAAAATTCCGAGTCATAATGGTGCAAGACTCTGGAACGATCTCCCAGCAAATATACGAAACTCGCCTTCTTTACCCTCAAGGATTACTACCTTTCTAATAAGTAACCAGTTCTTCCCTTTCTCTCCTCTTCCTCTTCCAATTTCCTCTCCTAGGGCATTATTAGTTGTAAATTCTTCCACTTGTCTGTATGTTATGTAATAATCTTTATTTTCACAAAGCGCGCATGTACCAGTGTGTTTAGGTTAGTTGTACGACATTGCCATGTGGCAATAAGCTCGCCTTTTTGTATACTAAGAGCAAATAAAGAGTTTATTATTATTATTATGTCTGCCAACACCCAATGACACCCAATGATTAATAAAAAGATCTTTTTAGTAGAAAATAGTTGCTATGTTGCTCATTGTTATACAAAAATAAAAACTCTTAAATAATCGATAATTAATTCCCGCGTGCCACTAGAAGCTGTCAAAATCATATTGCAAGGAGCATTTTAAAATGGCTTATTCGTGATGTTCGGAAATTAAAATCTAAAAAAATGTGTTTCTGTCCATCAAACTAAACATAAAAAAGTATTATGGTAGAGCTTTTCAGGGAAAACGCTATAAACAACCAGCCGCAATATAACATACATTAAATCAATGCATAGCTTTGAAGAGGACGAATACAATCGCTTCATGTCAGAGCAAGGACATATTACAGCTATATTTTGATCGATCGAGATCAAGTTGGAAGAGCCGCTATTAAACATTATTGGACAACTTACAATAGGACGTTGCGCCCATATATCTACGGTCTGGTAACTTGGTGTTGGCCGATATTCTTGCACTTCCTCTTATCCTATGAAGTTGAAATTTTATATATTGGTTCAGTTCCGATGAAAATGCATTTTTATGGTGAGCATGACCTGATTCTACACCTAGGATCGGCTCCAACGAGGATACTCTTATACGGTCAACATCACAGACACGCAGTTTTGTAGACGCATTCAATCATGATAGCCCGATCTAAATTTCATTATGACATAGCTGGTGTACCCAGGGTTGGCTTCCGAGGACTCCTCAACGAGGGGACTCCTCAACGGTCAACAGCAGAGAAACGATATTTTGTATACGCGTTCAATTATGATAGCCCGTTCTAAGTTTCACTGCGACAGGGTTGGTTTCCACCGAGGGGACTGCTCAACGGTCAACAGCACAGAAACGATTTTTTTGATACGCATTCAATTATGATAGCTTGTTTTAAGTTTCACCGAAATAGGACTCTGCACTCAGGGTTGGCTTCCAATGAGGGCACTCCTCAACGGTCAACAGCACAAACTCGAAATTCTGTATAGCATTCAATTATGATAGCCCATTCTAAGTTCTACTAGACATGGCTGCTTCACCCAGGGTTGGCTAGGGAGAGAGCATTTTATTAAAAGCTTGTTTTAAAAAGTGTGTTTTTACTATAAATAAATATTATAACTGTGGTAGATGAAGTGGAAGAATAGTAATTAAAGATTGAATAGGTGCTTGTTTTCATCAAAATGTTATTTATAATGAGTTTTGCAGTAACATTGAAAAACAAATATGATCAAAATATTATTTAAAAACCACATTCAAGACGCTATAACTCCGAATCGTCAGCGAATCGACAAAAACATCTTTTCCTTTATAAACCATTTATTTGTATTATGGCTAAGTCCAAATTGGTCATTTTCCTTTCTTCTACGTTCATTCTCCTTTGTTATCATTATATCAATTCATATATTTTATATTTCGGTAACAGACATCTGTTTCCGGTCTCGAATTAAAGGGAAGTCAGCAATTTGCGCTACCTACCAACTTTCACAAGTCAGGGCAGTCATTTAAGAAATTGTTTTACAATAATTAAACCCAAAATGGCACCTGCTTGGAACCGGCTTTAATTGTCGACTGTCCAAACCGTATATCGAACATCTTCTGGAAAACTGACACAACTCAATAAACGGAAATCAAATATCTTTATTAGCAAATAAGGCAATTTTACGATTGCAGGTTGTGACATCGTTCTATTTCAAATTGTATATAAACAATATTTGTAATTTTGATTACCATAGCAACTATCTTATAGCTCCATTTTTTTGTGGTAATATTCATTATATAGGTAGGTATTAGATTGCTCAGGCCCATGCCACAGTATATCAGATAGTAACGTCTCTTACAACAATATTAAAATCGAAGCGAGCTCGCCACATGTCTACTACTTCGCCGACGCAGATGTTCAAAGGAGAAATACGCCAGCCTTCGCACGCGCGTAACACTAGCCAAAGGCATTCGTCGAGACGTACCCCACTGCTCACTTCCCTCGAACCCAATCCTCACAATGCCATGTCGCTCGAGAGTGCGTCTACTGTGCTCTCGGTGTACTGTGCACATACTACGTTTTGGTGACCCTTTTGCGCCTGCGACATGCAGATGGCGTTGATAGCGACATCCGCGAAACTACAAGCTTTATATTTGGCTATCTGTAATAACTGATACATAATAAATGGCTTATTGATTATATAAAAAAACATTATTTTACCAATGATACCAACAATAACATTCTATTATTAATGGAATCTATCGCCATTTTTTTGATGAAGTATTGATGGAATTATTTTACAGAGAAACTTCGCCGTTCGCTAAATCGATAATGTACGATTTCGTTAAAGCAAGAAATCAAGTCGTGCGTATATCGTCCCAAGCTGCATTGCTTTTGCAAGAGTCGATAGTTCAACATTTTCTTGTTTCGATCAATCAAAATAGTACATAAATTCCTATTAATTTCTTTATAGAAAAACACATTTTTTCAACCTCCTCAAAGAAGTAGGTACGTTGCAATACAAAAAGACGCCGACGCTGATCCGTAAAAATCAGAATCCATCATTATATAATAGATGCTAATAACCTAGAGACATTTTACCGATGTATCGAATAAATTTTTTTGCTATGCATCTAACTGTATTATCCCTTCACATGTGAGACGTCCAATAATGGATGCCTATGGCAAAATGTATACAAACTGTATATAAATTTATATAAATGTAAATATAAATGTAAATGTGCGCCGCTCTATAGTAATGCTATAGCTCTATAGTAAACCCCGCTCTATGTAAATGTAAATGTAAATGTAAATATAAATTAACGTAAAAATAACAATTTTGAGTTGCGTCAGTTTTCCAGATGTCGTGCGATATTACATACCTGATAAATTTCATAGCGAAAAAGCAAAATGGAATGCCTTACTTATTACTTATTACTTACACATGTTGGAATCCCACACACCGTAACGGTTTCTTCGCATTTTATCAAACCCGTTCAATCGGTGTAGTCATTAGGTTTAATCGTGGAGGCGTAATTGATAGTCTAATAGATAAAAAGGTCACTTTCTAGTTTATACTAAATAAATGAACATCGCTGTGGTTAATAAAATGCTGTCTTTTATTATTTGTCTTTATAGATGTCTTTTATTTGTCTTTATAGGTGTTTTTACATTTACAGTCTTTAAAGTAACAGAACCATTAGGGGGTGGTGGGGCAGATTCGTACGAGGGGAATATTGGTACACCATCGATATTATAATAACCGGAAACTATAGTCCGCTGCATTCTTTTTGAGCTCTCGACCACAGTCTCAAAAATGCTTACACAGATTAAACACAACCTCGTCAAAACTGCACATGAGAAAGAAAATCAAATGGCCTCGTGCTAGACTAGAGCCGCTATATGTAACGGACTTCGCCGTCTTCCTTAAAACCAAGGCATGTACAGCCAACGACAGAATATTTGATATCGTGATGATGTATTGAAAATTTAAAATTGGCTTTTATAGTCTAATTAACAAATTCAAATTCAATTTCAAATATTTTTATTCAATGTAAATACATAATATGCACATACTGAACGTCAAAAGACAGTAATTATTGTACTTTTTCCTATTTTTTCCGGCGAGTTCTACAAGTAAGATTCCACTGGAAAGAACCGCCAAAGAAAACCAGTGACCACTTTTTTGGTACTATTATTATCCATAATTTATATATAATCAATAATTCAAAAATATTTCATGTCCCCGGTCCATGTATTTACTTTATCGATGTCCCCGTGAATTGAAGACATGAAACAGAAAGAAAAAAGGCAGGCAGAAAACAAGTAATTTCACAATAAAATATAAATATTCAAAATAGATCGGCTATGCCTAGTTAGGAGCGACGCAAGCATTTGTTACTACAAACGGTGTAATTTTTTTAATCAAATAAAATAAAAAAATTAATAAATATTGAAGTGATGAATACAAAATAAAAAAAACTTAATTTCGACGTACAAAATCGACTAGCCATCCTAACAGTATTGTTTTAGAGAATGACTGTACTATAATTTAAATGTTCATTAGCGATTAACACATGCATTACATGCATAACCGTCCATGATGTAATATCGATAATTAGTTTGGTTTATAATACGGTGTGATATATAATTATGTGGAAAATAACATTAGGATTGTGACACAAAAACACAAAACAATCATGTTTCACTTTCCAAACTATTACCACTTTTATATTAGGAGCCTCAATTATAACAGTACATCTCAAACACAATACTTTTATAGACTCTGCTTACAACACAATACGATCACCTTTCACTGTCCAAACTATTATTATAATTATATGTGCCAATTTTACAGTACAATTCCCCTTGTCTGGGATTTCAGCGTCTTATTTCCCAATTTTGTTTTTAACGGCATATTAAACGACGATCACGACAAGAAATAATAGAAAATAAAGTTATTTACCTACTGTACCTCCTGGGATTCAGCACAGTCGAACGCACGATCACAACACAGAACACGAAGACAAAATACAACACAAAACGTATTTATTTGTTACTTTTCTGATTGTACCGACGGGCTAAACGACGGGCCGCTGAGACAATCACGTATATACTGAAAAATTATCACAGCCCAATTCAACTCGACACTAAACGAATCTATTAGTTATGTAATCGTCTGACTGTACCGTTAAACGGCTGGCTTCGACGAGAATCATTACAGTCACGCGTAAACTCAACCTCTCTCCGTCATTCTCACAGGTATAAAATATGCCTATCCCTTTTTTGGTTTCAGTGCATTGGTGTGCAGTGCAGTGCAATAAATGCAATACGTGTGACCTAAGCATGTAGTTGTAGAGCTCAAAATGTTTGCATTCCACTATACACTAGGCGCGACAACACTAAAACGTTTCTAATTCTTCACAACGACGCCACCTGTGATTTCTGCATCTCTGTTTAGATCACTTGCATCTCTGTTTAGTCAGCTTTTGGATTTCAACTGCGTGTTTATTGCGCGATGAAGTAAAAAAAATACGCATTATTCTATGAAGCTGATATCCAAAATGTAAGTACATCCAGTAATCGTAACTACGTGTGATTTATATGTAATTTTAGTGGTCTTGGACATTTTATCAGTATTCCGAAAAAGTCCGTAGTGAGCACTTTAGTAGGTACACATTGGTACGTAATTAAGTACTGATGTTCCACATAGACGTTGATTGCCTTTTAAGATTCTGATAAAATTAAGTGCACACTACGTCTTTACGTAAAGGGAGTTCCTATATGTTTTATGTTAATAATTTGCAAAGCTTTAAGCTTCTGTCTGAAAACACGTGCTGTAATGTGATGCCTACACTGATGATACCGACGATTGTCCAGGCAGTAAGAGTTGTATATCGTCCCAAGCTGCATTGCTTTTGAATGTAATAAATAGGTCTGGACGCCCATAGTGACGAACATACGCAATTGCATCTTAGGCGCACTCATAGATATGAAGTGGACTTCCTGAATATGAAGAGTTACTCTTCAAACGTTAGTTATATTACCGTCACTTACAACTGCATCTCACAAATTAACGTATTCTTCAGAGCGAAGCTTCGTTGGATTCAAACGGACGATTATCAAACGTATCTTTTAATTTTTTGGCTTTCATATCTACGATGTAATGGAGAAACATTTAAAGGCATTTCAAAATGCGACTGCCTTCATTCTTTTGAATCACTAATCAGTATAAATAATGACGGTTACTTCAGCACTGACTGAATTTAACATCTTAACGTTGAAGTGATATCCATCGCTACCATCCCAAATAATGATTGAACATTGCATGGCGTCGTAGCATCGATGAGTTTCAGGAAAGTTGGTCAATTGATCGTTTCTCAAATAAAGAACAATGTCTCTAGGTTGGACTTGATTTCCGACTATAACAATTTCCACTTCGTCTCTAGCTGGAGCATTGAATCATCGCACATATCGCACAGCAGGCGTTTTATCGCATCGCACGCAGCATCGCACAGTAGGCGTTTTGTCAACATAAATAAATATATTGTAGATGATAATACAACATATTTTAAAAACAAAATATAAAAAAATAAGGCATACATAATACTTCCTCAGTGTATTTTGCAAATACTCGTCGCACTGCTTCCGCTCCGTGAGTACGGCGACCTAAATTTGAATTTCTGGGTATCATTATTTTGATGAACTTATGCAAATTGGTTCCACTGATAAAGAAGAAAAAAGATATAACAAAAACATATAAATGGAAAAACAATAAAACAAGAAAAAACAAAACTAAAAATCAAAAACAATATTGCTAACGAAATATTTCACTTCAAACGCAAATCAATCGACACAGCTTAATTCCAACGCAATGAAATACGAAATATTTAATCCGCTTGAACAAATCAATCCGAAAAGGTCAGATATATTATAATTTCGAGATAATTTAAAAACAACAGTTAATATAATTGAAAATAAATTTCAGGGTTATGACGATTTCAGGGTTATCAATTATTTTATTGATAAATAAATTATACGTTCGTATTCGAAATAAAACGTTTTGTCACAATTTCAAAGCAATCGGTGAAGGACTTTCGGAGATTTAAGATTTTGTAAAAAACACAAATTACTGATTATTTTTATATAGATTGGATAATTTCGGATTGTGTTTTTATTCTTACTGAATATTGCTAGCAGTTAAGGATTTTTTTTAATGATTATTTCCAGTGATTGATTAATTGATTATTTCTGTTATTTTTGTTATTATTTTACTTTGACTAATGAAATCGTTTTGTACTATCGCATTCCTAAAGAAATATTATTATCTGTTTATTCTGGACCATTTTTTTCATTCCTAGATTTCAAAGTTCAAAGTTCAATGTTTATTTATTCCAAAAAAACCCGGCGAGGGTATAGAACTTACAACTGATAAATACATTTTTTATAATATTCATATTTTAAACATATGATATATCTGGCAAAAATAAAATTAAATCACGCTAGAAATCTGAAAGTCAATAAACTATACAAAATCATTCACTACATTGTCTAAATATTAAAAAGAGCATAAAAATATCAAAAATAGAAATACCAAATCAAGGACTCCAATTTGGAAAGAATCAAATAATAATCAGAGTAAAAATATAAAAATACAAGCAATAATTCCTAAATCATGTTACATAATCAGTAAGTAAATTGTCTATAAAATGAAGTGTTCGGAATAGGATTCAAATGGAAGTTAAAAAAAAATAAATAAATAAACAAGTAGTCAATTGTGAATATAAAATTTTAAAAGCCCGTGCCATATAGACATTTTTGCAATAAAAATTCCTTGGTAAGTTATTTAAATAGTGCATATATTTGTATAATTTTTAATTCCTCTGGTAACCTGTTATAAAATGTTATGCTTCTGTATTGAGTTGTCCTTTGAAATTGTGATGTTGCAGGTATAGAATTATGAGTATACATCGATTTGTGCATTGTATTGTGGGAATGTATATGGGCAAGAGGTTGATTTGATGTATTGTTGTTTTTTTTTATTATGTAGGTAAAAAGGAATATCTATATATGTATTCAACAGTGTATCTTTTTGGAATTCATAAAACGTGACTTCGAATATGACTATACTTATTCCATTATGTTCAATACTTAGTCATTTCTAGTTATCTAGTCAGAAGTGTGCCTTCTGCATAATTAATACAATAAAACAATATTCTAGAATTTCTTATTTATGTTATGTTTTTTATGTATATGATAGGCCCTTGACCTTAACCATCTAATATTCAGCAGCACCGAAGACTTAGGTTAGGTTGTATATAGCAACTGATCAATAAACAAGGGACAAATGTGAGAAAATGTTTTTTTCACATTTCGCTGAAATTGAGGCATTCAGACGGAGAGCTACGACAGCGTTGAAAGACAACTGACAAAGGCATAAATTGCTTAATCATGTATTAAATTGTGTATGTACGACAATGTGAATAAAATGATTTGAATGACATAACAACTCTTTAGAAAAAGAAAAGCACTTAGGACATGAAAAGCATATAAAAATTCATAATTCAAGCAAAATTTACGAGACACATGTGTCTCGAAAAATATCGGCCATAGACCGATATTGAAATCACAATTATAAAAATGCTAAACCATAAAAATAATACATTCATATTTAAATGTACTTTAAACACAGTAATTTACGACAAAACTCATCTATCAACAGAATTACAATAAATAGAGACGACAACATCAGAGATATATAAGTTACTTTGATGAAAAGTTTTCCTTATTAATTTAATGGGATTGTCGATTGAGCAAATAGATTTCTTGGTTTCGACTTCAAAGTAATAGAACATTTTGATATCCAGAATCCTTAATATTTGTTTATACGTCCTTATAACATCGGTTCTGGAGTATGGGTCAGTAATTTGAAACCCTCTTTATAATGTTGACAGCGACAAAACATAATGAGCTCAAATGAAATTCACTGGCATCAACCCTCGGAAATAATTCAAGGGAATGAAATGCCGCTTTCGCACTTTAACCTTGTATATTATAAGCAGGACCGTTAATGATATAATGTGTCTTTATAAGCTACCAAGGAAGGAACTTTACTAAGAAGGAGCTCAGATACGTTTTTCTTTGTTGCATACTATATTATTGTTACTACTTGCAAAGGGTTAAATATATTGATCGATTATATGAAATAAATTAAAAACCAATCAAATCCAGTCTATCTCTGACTTTTTAGTATTTAGCTAAGTGATATCTTATTGTATACGATATTAGATTATAGTAATATTACATAATATTTTTATCACACTATTATAAATATCACAATCATTAATATTTTTTTAATTTTCATATTATAATTTTACTTTTTATATCCATTTTACACACCTACTATTAATGTGTTCATGTTATTTATATTATACGTTTTTCATGCAAGCCTTCTAAACTTTTTCATAGGATTGTAAAATAGTTCTGTATGAAATCGGTTTTACAAATAGTGCATATATTTACAGATATAAATAAATATAGATAAAGATAAACTAGTAAAAGCAAAAGCAAGTGTTTGTACTAGAACTGCTGAAGAATACAATATTTTAAATTCCTAAATATTTTAATAAAATACATTTTAGCAAAACTTGGTCAACAGCTCGGTAATGTAATTGCTGTTTTAGAATAAGTTTCTTTTTTTTCAAATCTCGTCTTGGCAATTTTTTTTTAAAGCAAGCTGTATTTTGCACCCCTTCTCATTTCTAATATGTACATGTACCTACTCAAGGTCTTCAAAATTTGTTGGTACTTATAAAAGTGGATCAACTTTCAAAGAGAAAATGAACTCCTAAGATGACAACAAATCAAAATTTTTAAATAAAGCTTCTTCAGTTTTAAAATATACCTTTTTTAAAAAAAATCACGTCTTGACAAAAAATGCTTAAGCAAGCTATATTTTGCACCCCTTCTCGTTTCTAATATGTACATGTACCTACTCGAGGTCTTCATAATTTGTTGGTATAAAAAATATATAAGTACCTACTTATAAACAGATTTTCAAAAGTGGACCAACTTTCGAAGAGGAAAGGAACTCCTAAGATGACAACAAACATCTAGCCCAATTCTTAGAAAAAAATTCGCCAGACAATGCATTTAAAGAATGCACTGCCAAGGGCCTCACCCTCGAGAATTCTTTATTGAATTCACGTATTCGAGGAGGCTTCCGAATAGCAGCGGAATCATCAGTTGGTCCAGCCACAGAACAAACTGACCTTGCAACCGAAATGCATGGAATAATTTAACCTAAAATTACTAAGGGTGCATATACATAAAGAAAATGCAATTTATTTAATGTAATTACGGAAAATAAATCTACTAATGTAATAAGCGTACATGCCGTATCAAAGAATTCAACCCCTTAAAGAGGGAACAGAGGTGCCAGTTTCTAAAATCACGATTATTTAATAATGCCTTGTCACTTATACATAAGTTGTAACATAATACATGAAGCACAAATACATAAGAAAATCACCAAAAAGAACCACTCAAAGAACAAGAAGCAACATGTATAACTTGATTAAATTGAAGATATTGTCATTCATGATAAACTTAGTATAGCTCCACTACCAAATGCGTGGGCACAATGACATCACCGTACAGTGACCTAAGTAATTCCACATAGAAGTATATTATTAAAAATGATGTCATGATATCATAAACTCCGTTAGATTGTTTTAGGTCTGCCTTAATCAGATAATGACCGCAATAGCAAAAGATGTGCTCGCATAGTTAAGCAGAATAGTCGTTACTTAATTTTAGGAGAAAGCAAAAAATTAACAATTTGACATCCGACTTTCTTTTACTACTCGATTAGTCAAAGAAGAAGAAGAATACACATATACATGTGGTAATATTGATATTTATAAGGAAAACGAAAAGTAATTGTTGGACCACACAAAATGCAGACTTGACCACGGTACAAACGGTAATTTACGACGTTTGCGAGTATTACAATAAAAGAGAAAAGTTAGCATACATCTAAGCAGCAACCAGGACATTTTAAAAGACCAATATAATTGGCCTTTTTGAAGACCAATATAATATGGTATACAACCTAAGTGTATCATCGCATGTATAAATATGGGAAAATAAGTTATAAACATGGGGAAATACAGTACGAAACACGAGACGAAGGCTGCAAAAAAAAAATGAAAGAAAGTGGACTGGTAGACGATGACGTTGAGCAAATAGTCAATAAAATGGAGAGTAGGATAAATATTGTTCTCCCTCTACCTAATTCTATCTATATCACTGAACAATAATTCTTAAACCTTGTTAGGAGAATTTTGCTATAAAATCAAATTCTAACATGTCTTTTCTGAACTTGAAATGCAATTGGTCTGTGGTGATTTAAAAAACGAAGTCATCGGTGACATTAAGCATGTATCCAGTCGCTTTTTAAAGGCATCAACACCTGCACTTGCTACTATTGCATTATTTTTAACACATGGAAGACGGCTCTTACCACATAATTGAAATTCGCAAAAGTAGTGCCGCTGTTTATAAAATAATTCCACGAGAATATCGGTAACTATAGGCCAATTTCGATTCTTCCTGGCTATAGTGATATTTGAAAGAAATATTTTTTTATCGCCTTATTCAATAATGTTAATAGCAATATAACTCGAAACAGAATTCAGACAGGATTATCGACTGCCGATGCTGCTTTTAATAAATTAATGAAATTTTTACAGTCGGTCTATCTTGTGACCTTTCAAAAGCATTTGACTTCGTAAACCAGAAAATTCTTTTAAATAAGTTAAAACGATTAAATTAGAATTAAATATTTCCTCGATTTTTAAAGTCTACAATAGTCTACATCCTTGGGCCTTACATTAATTTCATTTGCAGTTCTTCAATCTCCAATAGGTCAAGAAGAAGAAAATAGTGAAAGACGAAATTTTACAGTTCGAAGATACATGCTTCTACTCGTGTAAACAGGCTCCACAAACTGGACTATTGGGTGGGTAGTTACATGCAATCAACGATGATTTATGTTCGGGAGTTACGCCTTTCTGTATTGAGTTCGTGATTCGACCGTTTTATGAGGTAGCCCCGCCCACCCCATAATAATGAAACTATACACTTCCCCGCCTACCTAAGCAATCGCGAAGTTCTTGCTTTATCTGGCGTCAATATTCGTTCTGTCGATAGCTGTATTCGAAAAGAGAAAGATGGGACTTTGCTTATACATATACAATGAATTCTAGACTTGATAAATGGATACGGAGTGCTATAGAAAGTGTAAAACGAAATTGAAATAGAGTAAGTTAGGGGCTTATGCAAAACGTAGGTCCCCATCCTGAATGAGAAGGAAGCCATAAATCTTTTGGCAAGGCTGAAGCTCCAGAATGTGGACGTAAGAACCGAGCGAGGGCTCTTTTACTTTTCCAGCCTAAGGGAAAGTATAGTGAACGCGTAATTTTTTTTTCGCGATGAAGACGAATATATACATTTTGACCCCTCCCGAGACGATTAAGACCATTTCCAGACTGAAGTCTGTCTGTTATTATTTTGTCTGTGTTATGAAGTCTGTCTGTTAAGATTCAAGTTTCTTCTTTCATTTCATTGAGCATATGGAGGTTTTTTATGTTTATTTCGATTTAATGGCTCGTTGATAACAAACTCAGCCAATTGTATCATATTTTAAATGTTGGTGGCATTCGAAATTTGAATTATTTCGTAATGTCACTTTCATTTAGAAAACGGCTTTGCCGAAGTGATCAATAGTTTAATTTTTTATTTTTTCGCCTTATTCGTCTCAGTTGAAGGCATTTTGTGTTGCATAAGGATAAGCCCTATTTATGAGATATATGGATGAATAGTGATCGTTAGTCGACTGCAAAAGGACCTTTAAACTTACATTGCACCGTCGAAAGTCGTGCACATCCGTAAGTATATCTCATTCAAACATAAGCATTTCCCAATACAAGCTGGGATTTCCTTCGCTACTTTTTAAGTAGCTTTTACTAATTTTATTTTATATATATATATATATATATATATATATATATATATATATATATATATATATATATATATATATATATATATATATATATATATATATATATATATATTGAATTATTTCTTTATGTCACTTTCATTTAGTAAACGGCTTTGCCGAAGTGATCAATAGTTTAATTTTTTATTTTTTCGCTTAATTCGTCTCAATTGAAGGCATTTTGTGTTGCATAAGGATAAGCCCTATTTATGAGATATATGGATGAATAGTGATCGTTAGTCGACTGCAAAAGGACCTTTAAACTTACATTGCACCGTCGAAAGTCGTGCACATCCGTAAGTATATCTCATTCAAACATAAGCATTTCCCAATACAAGCTGGGATTTCCTTCGCTACTTTTAAGTAGCTTTTACTAAGTTTATTTTAAATAAAAACATCATCCTATAAACGGATTTCTTTACAAACCTTATCAAATATATATATATATATATATATATATATATATATATATATATATATATATATATATATATATATATATATATATATATATATATATATATATATATATATATATATATATATATATATATATATATATATATATATATATATATATATATATATATATATATATATATATATATATATATATATATATATATATATATATATATATATATATATATATATATATATATATATATATATATATATATATATATATATATATATATATATATATATATATATATATATATATATATATATATATATATATATATATATATATATATATATATATATATATATATATATATATATATATATATATATATATATATATATATATATATATATATATATATAGCTGGCTGAAGCAATCGTATATCGTCCCTTTAAAGAGTGGATATATTCGAATTTCAAATCGAATTTTCGAAATGTCATTCCGCATTTAAGAGACGATTGATTGTGATTTTTTTCATTGTTTTTGCTTAAATTTGTCTTTAATAAAGACATTTTATTTTGGTTTGCAAAAGGATACGCTTTGTTTTTGAGATGTGGATGAAGGGTGATCGTTCGCTAGCGATAAAGGGATCCCATTAAACCTACAGTGTACCGTCGAAAGTGGTACTCATCCAAGAATACATCTCGTTTAAACAATAAGCATTTCCCAGTCCAGTCCGGGAAAACCTTCCAGCTATGTAAGTGGCTTTTATTATTTTTATTTTTTCATCAAAGTGTCATCCTTTAAACGAATTCTTTAAAAAAAAAGATTATATATATATATATATATATATATATATATATATATATATATATATATATATATATATATATATATATATATATATATATATATATATATATATATATATATATATATATATATATATATATATATATATATATATATATATATACATATATACGGTAAGAGCCTAATGTTATATCGTCCGTGAAGATATTAGACTTCTGTGTGCCAATATTTTTCGCATATGCAATGGCACATCTTTCTCTGTCCTTATATATTGTCACGCGGCATAGCCAGCGTTGGGTCCTCTTAAATAGTTCATCCACTCGGATGAGTCTATGAATGTCGTATTGCTGTGTTTACTTCTACTGCCTCGAGGCAGGTTCATTGACAGGCGTCTTGGATGTAAAGGAGGACACGATATATTTGAAGTGTCTAGAGACAGTCACTAGAAAATTTATGCCAGATCGACACCGTTATCGGGCACGATTGTTAAGCCATCGGAGTAATAAATATATGTGCACGCATGGGTGGAGATTGGATGATCTCCTCGCTGCAATGTGCAAAACTAACTCCGATTTACCAGGTGTGGCGGTTAATATTTCTTATTTTTTAAAGAAATGGCATTGGAAACATGGGTGGGTTCACAGTCTACCCTCTTATGTGATTTTGTTGCTATGACAGTACCTTTCAAAATACCATTAATGTTAAAACGATTTAGGTTGAGCGTCATATTACTTTCCCTGCTCAAGGAAAAGTATTGTGAACGCGCTTAAAAAAAATCGAGATGAAGACGGAAATATCCATTTGGACTCCAACTGACACGATTAAAACCATTTACAGACTGAAGTCTGTCTGTGAGTGTGTGTATGTATGTGTGTGAGAGGGTGTGTGCGTGTGTGTGTACATGTGTGTGTGTGTGTGTGTGTAGGTGTATTCCTCCACGATAGCGCCTAAACGCTTCATACGATTGAGCTGTAACTTGGCATTCAGGCATCATTCGATCATGGCAAGAGTTGAAAAGATTATAGTTGAAATCGGTCCACCAGAGGGCGCGCTAGTCATACTTCAATCTCGAAATATTGCAGTTAGAGACTTGAAATTCGATACACAGAGGCGAATTTTGGTTGGAATATCTCGTGTAGAAGCGACGAAAAATACATATTGTAAATGTATCATATTGTATCACATTGTAAATTATTATACCGCCGTATCATATTGTATATTCAAGAAAATACTACATCATATTGGAAAATAGCCATTTTAATACCACGGAAATACTACAACATCCGGTGGTATTTTCTTTTAAATTTGCTTTTATTTTTTAAGTCCTTAGTAATAAATTATTTATTTCTAGAATTGCAAAATTCCTATTTATCAAGGGAAAAGAATTGTCAAAGCAGTTACTTACTTTCTTATGAAACCAATTATATGCTTCAGCAATATCAGGTATATTTTCCATATATTTCCAGTTAATTGTATTTAGCCGTTGATCAAAACGTCTATGATTTTTGGCAAAAAATTCTAATCTTTTTATTGTAAAAATCACTTGTTTGTTTTATTATATTTTCCATAGTAATACAGTGATATGAGTGATCTGAGAGGCTGTTAGATATTGAGTCCGTACTTACGATATTATGACGTGGAAAATTAATGAAAATATTATCTAATAAGTGTCCGATACATCTCTCGATTGATTATTACTAAAAAGGTAAGTAAAATTGTATAATTTGGCTATATTTTCCATCTTTTTCTTATGTTTGGAATTTACTAAGAAATTAATGTTAAAATCCCAACACACACACACGTATTTATTGCTACAAATTGAATTTCAAAAATATCAAATTTGACAAAAAAGAGTTAAACATACTTTGATTCGCTTTAGGATCGATATATAATACACGCTATCGATAGGTTTAATTACTTCACTCGTATTGCCGTACCCTCAAAATTGTGCTCATCATTGAATATAGCAATGTCTATAATGTCTAGTGTATACTTATTTCTAACATAAATCGCAGTTTCTCCGTAGTCGCTATTAGATCGATATTGACAAGCGGCCATATAATAGCCGTTCAGATGCACCATATTATATATAATTATCTGAGTTCAAACATGTTTTATTAAAACACTGAATGTTTAGTTTCTCATGATAAATTATTTGTGGTGTATATTATGTGCAAAATTCTTACCTGTTCTCTATTCCTGGTGGAAAATTTTTCGCGCTTTTTAGAATCGGCCAATCAAAATCCGGCTCTTATTCATAATAAACCATCCATTATGAATGGGCTTATATTCTACTTTTATTATATTCATATAGATATGCTGTAACATAGAAAAAGTGGAATTACGAAGTTTCTCATGATAAATTATTTGTTGTGTATATTATGTGCAAAATATCGACTGGTCATCAACCGAATTCCAATAAAAAGAAACCGGTTTGCAGGTGGTCGCGACTACAGGAAATCGGTTCGAAAAATTATCTGGAAAAATATAAGAACCACATTGAATACACACATCGCATTTAATACATAAACCTTAGTCTTGTGTGCTGATTATAGATGGATATATAGATTATAGATATATATAGATATAAAGATTATAAATGGATGACGTTGCAATAATAATAGAACCGGTCAGGTGCCGGCTAGATTCGCGCGCAGACGCGACCGATTGGGTTTCTTGCTAAGAAATATTTTCACACACATTCACTAGAAAACGAACCTTAGCATCCCATTGATATTGGCATTTTCAAAAAGCTAATCGCATTTGAACTTATAAACTCTTCTTATACTTAAGGTTTTTCTTCAGTTTTTAAAAAATCTGTTAAAAATGTTACATACAGTTATATTTTTACTCGTTAACATTTTAAAGGAGTCGATCCAGGTCTAGATTTAGGTTTTGTCAATGCTGAAGGATGATAGGTAATACGTGGGGTTTTTCTCTTAGAAATACACTTTCAGCTGTACACGGCTGTCATGAGACCAATGCTAGTTACGATAATCAATAATTACTTTATTAATTCAGAAATACTATGAGTGGTGCAATGGTATTATTAATGCTAGTATATGGAGCGATAATAAGAAGTAATCTTCAAAGGGCAACACAAAATCTGTACTGAACAGAGACTAGCATGCATAGGTACCACTAGTGCTATGAGAACTGTGCCCACTGAGGCACTAGAAGTTATATTGGGCCAACTCCCTCTAGATCTTTTTATAAAACAAGATACAGCGAGAACAACCATTCGTTAGCCAACTCCGAAACACGAAGTAAAAAACAAAATAGCAAAGCGAAGTTCTACAGGATGCGTGGGTTGACTTTCCACTACTGAAGATGTCTACAGATAAAATGTACCTACTATTTACAAGAAAGGTCATATAACCCTTCCTGAGGGTGACCACCTTGTTAATACAGAAGAATCAGATAAAATAAGTGTATCCCAATGTTTAAAGACAAATAATGAAACCGGTGCGGGGATATGCTCGTAATCCCTTAAGATAGACATCGACACATTTCACAACCGGAACTCTACGATTTCACAAGCGGAAACCGTAGGTTTAATAATAGTTACAGAAAAAGAGATATTATAAAAGGAAAGGATGTACATATTTATAAAAAAAAGAAGATTGGTGCTTGTAGTACTCCAAAGCTAAAGGCAGACATTTAAGTTATTTAAAGAATGCCACTGGCCACAAATAATACAGGAAATCAGAATACATGGATGACATGACACGTGCAAGACAGGGATCATCATGTCCACCAATCGGACCGGAGCTCACAATGCCACATCAGAGGGGTACACAAGTCAGGAGGACCCGTTACCGCTACAGAACATAGGAAAGGGCAAAGCACAGGCGCAGAGGAAAAATCTAATTCAATCAAAAAGGACCATTGAAGAAACTACTTCAAGATTAACAGGCTGAGGACTCTCCAGGGATAACTCGGGGAAAATTCTAGAACTACTCACTGGATATTGCCCCTTAAGAAACATATTCTAACCTTCGTGATAGTCGAGGAACACGCTTGCAGTGATCGATAAGATACTGGTGACTCATATAATCAGGTGATCTAAACTATGTACCTGTCCGGTGCTTTCAGCCAATCAGCTATTACCTCATTTCTCCCCGCAACTCGCTCGACACTATATACAAGAGGACTTCCTAGCTTCTTCGATTATTAGTTCCAGCAGCAATCTTTACCGTCTTGCTCTTGCTGCCGCGGCAAAAAAAAATCGTTTACAAACGAAAAGTGGTCATTTATTTACACGAATACCAACGAAGTAATCATTTTCTATACCCTCTTAGAGATAGGTAACGAAATTCTGCACTATTCAAACTTAGAAGATGCTGTCTCGCATATATTAAAAGCTACCGCTCATTATCTTATGTTGAATATGAGTCAACCAAATCTGGTCGCGAAAACAATTATCCGTTGAGTACGAGTCGACCAAATCTGGTCGCGCGTTTTTTTCACTTCTTTGACGTTCTCATATTTATTCATAATTATCTAATTGTTTTTACAAAATGATATTTCAATATTCTATATTCGAAAATTTCAATGCAATCATTGTGCAGTTGTTCTTTTTATGATTGGTGTAGTAGTTTCGTAGTTATAGTACTTTAAGTCGATGTCGCCGAAAATCCTGCAAAAGAGACAGATGCATCCATGAAAATACCCATTTACTCCAAGGGTTAACGGTGTAAATATATAGGTGTATGCTCTACCTTACCAAACATCTTTTTCGTGCAATGCACAACATCAGCAGAAAAATAATCAACTCAACGTAATTTCAATAACACAGAAGAGCCATGAATAGGTACAGCTTGTAATAATATAAAACTAACATTAGATTACACGTATCTTACCGAGAAATTAAACGATTAATATATTCAAATGTTAAGTAAAATGTTATTACTTGGTATTTTAAGTCAGCAGGGGCGTAGCTACAGCCGTATCTGCCGTATCAATTATACGGGACCCCCAGGCCACGGGGGCCGCCAACGTGCGTAAGCAAAATTTTTTTTATTTCAGAAATGACAAAAGTCTAAAAAAAAATCTTTTTTTCCCGCGTAAAGCGTGCGTTTAAAAGTAAAATTCAATAGTCTGGCATCCAGTTTTCCGGAGGTAATAACAGCATGCTTTTTATTCTTGACCCTTCCAGTTACAACTGCAACTGCTGAAAGAAGTTTTTCAAAATTATAACTGATAAAATAATACCTAAGAACTTCGATGGGACATGAACGCCTGTCAGACCTGTCACTATTGTCCATAGAGGCAGAAACTGTAGAAAAACTAAAGTCATCATCAGCTATAAATGATTTAATCAATCAGTTTGCCGAAAAAAAGGCAAGGAGAGTGTATATTTAATTTGAATTGTTTGTAAAAATTTTGGAAAAAGTGACAGATAGATAATTATGATGAATAAATATTTCTTTTAATTTTATGCAAACATTTTTTTTTCTTTTGTGAGAAATCTTTACCCTTTTTAAGGGCCGCCAAAACAAATTTTTATACGGGGCCCCGCCAAGGCACGCTACGCCACTGGTTAACAGCCAAAACTTACGGACATTTCGTGACAGTATCTTGTTAAAATATCCCATCAAACACGACTAAGAATTTCGTCTCGTAACTCTATGCCATAATAAAGCTTTCATTTCATTAGCATCCTAGGCAGCATTAGCGGCATCCTACGAAGATTTTACGATGCACCTCCGAATATTAACGAACGAATAAAATATTCGCCTGAGTTAAAATATTAATTCAGAGCAACTTCAAATGTACAGCAGATGTCATTCGTTTTATTAGTATAATGTGTTTTATTAAGGTAGGTAGGTATAATTACTAAGGCTCTGGGGAACTGCATTATTCGCTAGTAATGAAAAGTGGATTACCAAACTACGTTGTGTCGACAACATTGTATTGCTAGCATCATCCAAAGGAAAGGTGTTGGAAAGGCGGGACTCTCAAGGTGGGGATATGCCCAGTCAATAAAAGCTTGAGTAACCTAGCATTTAATTTGAAAATTTATATTGTAAAAAAGTGTGAAACATTAAAAAAATCGTATACAGTATGCGTTTTCTGGATATATATATATATATATATATATATATATATATATATATATATATATATATATATATATATATATATATATATAATATATATATATATATATATATATATATATATATATATATATATTATATATATATATATATATATATATATATATATATATATATATATATATATATATATATATATATATATATATATATATAAATATATACTTGATTAGTATAAGTGTAAATTATTATTTTCAAATTGAAATTATGTATTAATACTAAATAAATTAACGTAT
>OX155955.1:22739183-22741683 GCA_944548615.1 Micropterix aruncella | reverse complement strand
GCAGAATTTTAAGTCTTGATACTAAGGTTTTACGTCTTGATTCACTTAGAAACTTTTTAAAATTAATCGTTATATTTTTCAAAAAACTCATAAAACTAAAATTCTTCGGATATGGTCGTTCCCAGGTATCATGTCCTCCTTTACTTGCCAATGGTAAAAATTTATAAATACTCTTCGATCTACACGGTATACGCTAAAAGACTGAAATATTTCTGCGAGTCTGTAGTTATTTCTTATAAAAAAAATACTTTCTCGTTCGGGCGCCAGATGGTTGTCGCTCCTGCCGGCTATACATCGTATACTGAAGACACCATTAAAAGCCTCGAGAGATAAAGCCATTAACTACCTTGAGAGATATATGCACTCCCAGTTAGCTGTTTCTCAAAATCAGATTACCAATTCAAAGGGCAAACATAACAGTTATGAAAATAAAATCGACTCTAGAAGACACGAAAAAAATCGTCGCAAACGAAATGAAATCGAATTAGGTACCGTCAACGGCAGCAACTTTGCCTACTTTTAGCAAACTTTGCCCGATACCAAAATGTATATCCTTTTACCTCGTAAATGGAGAAACACTAAACTTTCACTGGGTGAATCTTAATTAGACGACTAGCAATAATGACAAGGTTGCAGGGTTTGTTTAAGTTCACATTCTGCTGTCATTGGCCAAAGAAAGTGGATGTGTGCTAGAACAAATTTTAGTGTGCTTATATCTTTTGTGGTCCAGGCTGAAATACGTGTGGAAAGTATTTCATTGTTACATTAAAAGTTGTATAATATGGTCTTTTTTGTATATACATTAGCAAATTGCTAATAAAATATGAATTGAAAGCAATTTTTACTGCTAGACAATGTTGGTTGACAAAATCACTCAAGCCTGTGGCAAAACCGATTTAGAAGTATGTGGTATTGTTAGAATCGTTATGTCATCCCGAGTGTCACAGCTTAACTGTCCAAATACCAAATAAATATTTGTCTAAATGTCCGAATCTCCAAATGTCAATAAATTAACCTAAATATATTGTGTTTAGTGTCAAATGAAAGATCCGATTGAGTACATCCCGAATATATATATATATATATATATATATATATATATATATATATATATATATATATATATATATATATATATATATATATATATATATATATATATATATATATATATATATATATATATATATATATATATATATATATATATATATATATATATATATATATATATATATATAATATTGTTAATATATATGTATTTAAATTTTTGCTTTAATTTATCTTTAATAAAGACATTTTATTTTGGTTTGCAAAAGGATACGCTTTCTTTTTGAGATGTGGATGAAGGGTGATCGTTCGCTAGCGATAAAGGGATCCCATTAAACCTACATTGCACTGTTGAAAGTGGTGCTCATCCAGGAATACATCTCATTTAAAATAAGCATTTCCCAATCCAGTCCGGGAAAACCTTCCAGCTTTTATTATTTTTATTTTTTCATCAAAGTGTCATCCTTTAAACGAATTCTTAAAAAAAGAAATATATATATATATATATATATATATATATATATATATATATATATATATATATATATATATATATATATATATATATATATATATATATAATATATATATATATATATATATATATATATATATATATATATATATATATATATATATATATATATATATATATATAATATATATATATATATATATATATATATAATATATATATATATATATATATATATATATATATATATATATATATATATATATATATATATATATATATATATATATATAATATATATTATATATATATATATATATATATATATATATATATATATATATAATATATATATATATATATATATATATATATATACATATATATATATATATATATATATATATATATATATATATATATATATATATATATATATATATATATATATATATATATATATATATATATATATATATATATATATAATATATATATATATATATATATATATATATATATATATATATATATATATATATATATATATATATATATATATATTTATATATATATATATATATATATATATATATATATATATATATATATATATATATATATATATATATATATATATATATATATATATATATATATATATATATATATATATATATATATATATATATATATATATATATATATATATATATATATGTATATATATATATAAATATATATATATATATATATATATATATATATATATATATATATATATATATACATATATATATATATATATATATATATATATATATATATATATATATATATATATATATATATATATATATATATATATATATATATATATATATATATATATATATATATATATATATATATATATATATATATATATATATATATAGTTATATTTGATAAGGTTTGTAAAGAAATCCGTTTACA